>VALG01010111.1:0-42390 GCA_009835305.1 Ipomoea purpurea
TTGGTTTTTTCACATGGTACAGAGTTAATGATATTAACTTAATTCTTATTAAAAAAAAAAATTAAATTAAAAATAATTTCACTCAACCTGTCTTTTAATTGGACTAGACATATCAAATGGGATTCTACGAGTATATTAAGTTGATAGTAGTTGTCTGCCCTTCACATGTCGTTAGTTCACTGGTTTTAAGTAAGCAGTATTTGGGAGAAGAGACCAAAATTCGAAACTTGACAGCGACAATGTGAGAATTATGTCTTGTATGCACATGCGTTAGACGATTTTTGTCGGACCCGGGTGTGGGGACCATTGGAGTTGGAGATTCAATTTTTTGGGATGAGAATATTGGGCGGTGGACAAAGGAAGAGACGGTGGCGGTGATGGGACAGCCTAAGGAGCTGAGGATGCCGGAGATGACACAATTAAAATAAGCTGACATACACTGTAACCTTGACGTCACACATGCACAACTAGGACAAACGACAAACTACAGTACTAGAATATATAGCATCAACAAATGCTCTGTCGGCCCGGGGTGTAGGGGGCCCTTAGTTGGGGTTCAGCCCTTTGGAATAATGCATAGCATCAACAAAAACGTAATCAACAAACGCCTATATTATTTCATATGTAAATGGTTTGGGGTGTTACAGGTTTCATCAGTCACGAAAAGAGACCTTATCCCCAAAGCTCCCCTCTCTCCGGCCATTTACTCTCAAGTTATCTTGCTGTTCAGACTGGAAATGTACACAACCAACAACAAAAATGCACACCAAAATGGAAGGTAAACAAAACGAAAGAGTGAGGGATTGCAAATAGCTGACTACTAGGGAATTGTTTGGGGTTGTTTAGGACTGGATGGGAGATCTGAGGAGAAATTTATTGCAGTGAATTAAACAAGTTTAGGGTACTTTAGAAAGATGAAAAATACTTCTGGAAAGTTATTTCTTTTTTGTTTCTGAAAAAATGATTCAATTTTTCAGAAAAGTATGTTTCATTTCAGTGTTTGGGTTGCATTTTCTGAGAAAAATTGCTGTGTTTAGTTTATTTTCAGAAAAATGAGTTAGAATTGAATCCGGGGGGAGGGACATTTTGGCAGAAAATGATTCTCCAATTTCTGGCAGAAGTCATTTTTGTCCGCCAAAATGGCTTCATTTTCCCGCCGGCAAATACGGAAAATATTGTTCTGTTTGATTGAATTTTTTGGTTGCCAGTCCAAACCCCTGAAAATCGAAAATACATTTTTCAGAAGTCATTTCTGGGTTTCCCAAACGGCCACCCTCTATTAGAGTTTTTTTCTTATGCGTTAGTTGAAGAATCAAGTGGTATCCAATCCAGCTTATAAATTGGATCAAATCAATCAAAACGTATTATCGAACCGAATTTGACAAACATCCTTAATTTAAAAGTTATTACCAGGACATGTTTTACACTTCTTTAATCAAGTCAAAGTAGGTAAAGCTTGGTTTTAAATATGCAATAATTGACTGATAAGTGGTTTATTTTGCACAAATTGTGTCTAAGTGATATGATTTGATATTGTTAATACTTGGTATAAAAATCAATTATTCCTGACAATCATTGGATACTAATCCTATTAAGTCACAACACCAAATACGGATTTTACACATACCAAACATTTTACATAGTAAAAACTAGAATCTAAAGTGAAAGAAAGTTGTACCGATACTTATATTTAGTAACATATATATTAGACTCTTAATATCTTTAAAAAAAACACCATAACGAATTGTTGTAAAGTACCCCACAAGATTATATTAGACACTTCATCATCCCATATCATCTAAATGAAGGGAAATAATATACTTGACCCATTGCACCCAAGTCTCAATACGTTAGAAGCCAACCAACGTAATCAAAGTGACATAATTTTGTCCACATCTCACAATATATCCATAAATTATAAACCCCACAAACAAAGAAATTAAATAGCTTTGTAATTAATACTTCTCCTAAACACCTAAATTAACACTCACCACTATCTGGCTTATAATAATCCCTTAGTGGTGATGAAATTTCAACTAAACAAGACGTCCCGAAGAGGTTGAGAGTCCCCAACTGAAAGGCCCACAGTCCTGGCCGACAAAAAACACTCTGAAATAATGTAAAATCCACGATCCCTTCATCAATGAAAATTATTCCTGTGGTGTGCTTGAAATATGTTAATATTTTAGTTGCTTTGTCTCTTCACAATCCCTGACTGGTCTTCTCGCCGTTTGATCCTCCATCACCGCTCCTCAGCGCGTCTTCCGACGAGCTTATGGACTGGCAACGCTCGTCGTCGCCCCGTCGCAATCCCCGCCCGGAGCGGTCGTTTTCCGCGGGGTGATTGAACAGACAACGTTCTCATGCGGGCCGCCGACGGGTCGGTGATGTCCACGCCGCATGATGCTTTCCAAACCGGAGACCCCTTCAGCTCTTGATGGGTCCCAGAGTCCGACCGGTCGTCGCACCGCCACAGCGGTCCGCTCTTATCAATAGTAATTGTATGCCAGCACCCTCGCCGGGAGACGTTGTCGCGACGGTGAGCCTCGTCGGCACGTCGCACCGCGTAGTCTCGGCGACTCAACTCCGACGTCCTGTCCTCATTACCTCACAACAATAGAATATACACCTCTGCCAAGCACGGAGCTGTTTATCCGTCTATAACATAACCATCAAGAAACCAAATAGTAGTTTTTTTTGTAAGAAAAAACAAAATATTAATACAAATTATAATTTCTCGTTCAAAAATTGAATTTCCAACTTCAAGGGTCCCCTACGTCTCAGTCCAACAAAGGAAGGAACCAAATTTTGATGAGACTTAAGAAATCTGTCCATTTTAGACCTAATTTTCAAATTATTAGCTGATCATTTTGAACTTTAATCTTTTCTCTTAAATACCCTGAAGCAGTGAAACTAAATCTGGTAGATTTGACAGGGCAACTCTCAATTTATAAGACTGGGGTTTTAGAATTAGTCTAGCCTAAATCCTAATGTATCAAAAAGGATGTTTTCTTGTTTCCTCCTAACAACATAGAAGACAGCAAAAAACCGGCAAGAGATTTCCATGGAAGCTTTTAAACTGTTTGCTGGTTTCTCTTTATTATGCCAATCTAGCGAGATTAACGTTTTTATTAATCCTTTTTCCCCAGTTGTCCTTTCCTAGATATTATCACCACAAAATATATACATTTACACCAAATTTCACTTCCCCTATAGGTTCTTTTAGTCATTAATACATTTACCAGCCATTTAGTTCGCAAAAAATATTAAGGAATGAATTGAATTGAAATTTCACAAGGAAAAAATGTTGGAAAGATTGATTCTACAACAAAAAATATCTACCGAAGCACATGACCTGACTTGAGTTCAAACTTGTGACCTCCAATTTGGAAAAGTTAGATTGCAATTTTGTTGTTTCAACCACAAGTCTTTGGTGACGTCTTTTCTAATTAATTTCAATATTATAAGCAAAACTTATTAGCATATATGTGATCTAATAATACATTATGAATTGTCTTCTTAGCATTATATTTCCCCAGACTTCACATTGATTCTGTGGTGGTGTAATCAATCTATGTCACTAAAAAACTATCACTGTCCAAATACAATCATTGTAATCATGCTTCATGATTGAAAATTTTAATATTATAAATTTTGACACATATATATAGTGCACATAATAAATTTCCATAGTTCTAGTTTAGTAAAATATAATTATTAATCATCAATTTTATTGGAAAAAAAACACATTTTAACTCATCAATTATGATAATAAATTAAACCTAGATTATGCAAAACACATCATCTAACATGGAAAAATATGCGGAAAAAAATTACATTTTCTTTGAAATGACATGATGTCATGATCATCATAATAACTACCTAGTTGGTCGGAAATTTTGTTTGAAAATAGGACTTAAATATGTTTATACCAACAAAACAAACAGACAAAAATAGTAAAAAATAAATAAATAAATAAATATAAGAAGAAAAAGCTTACTTTTGTAGTGTTGGGAAGAAGGCTGCGAAGCTTAGCAAAGATGATTATTGATTCTCTCTCTTCTTCTCCGTTCGGCTTCACTATGGCTCTTGGAGGCGGCGAGGGCCTTAGCGTCCATCGATTTCTTGAGCCGCCAGCTTCTGCAGCTCGGCTTGGAGCCCAAACGGCCCGCCCGGAACCGGGATGCACCACTTGACCTAACAGCGTGTCGGAGATCAGCCGGAGATGGTCCGACGGTGGCGCGTCGTCGTAGGCGAAGGGCAAGGATTGCCTCCGGCTGAAAAAGCCGCCGTACGGCGACGGAGCAGGGGGGACGGAGGAACGGGTCGTGATCGCCCCGAGAAGTGGACCCGGATTGTAGGGTTGGACTCCGGGGTGAACACTCCTGGAAAATTGGGATGACATTCCTGCCCTTCCCGTGTATGCGTCGTGCTGCTTTGTGTTGCATATCCTCCTCTTCACTATGATCTCTGAAACCCTAGCTAACAAAACATAACTTAAGCTTGGTAATATATATAAATTTATACAACACATGTTTATACTATTGGATAAAAGAGAACCCGACCCGTAACTTAAGCTGATACAGTAATACCTACTAGTTAGAATTAAGCGTTTACCAGTAAAACACAAGTGTTGATTGTCAATGAGGAAAAGCTAACCCGAACCCGTAAACTTAGCTTAAGCAGTAATACCACTGGTTAATTAAGCGTTACAGAAAATACAGAAGTGTGTTTCTCAAGAACTATATAACCCGGCACCCAACATTCTTATTTTCTTTAGAATTTCAAAAGAAGGAACAAACCTTGGATATATGTTGTAGTAATCTTGCTTCTTAGAGTTGTTTCTTATTTCTTCAAATCTTTTGGGAGAGGAAGCTATGGAGTTGAAAGGGGGAGGGGGATTGAGAAGAAGACTTAAAATTTGCCTTTCTATCCTAAACCAACAACTAAGCTTCCACTCTTTCCCTTTCTCTATATGCTTTGCTTAATTGCTATCTTTTTGTTTCCTTTTTTTTTTCTGCACCTTTATGATTCACTTTCTCTCTCTCTCTCTCTCTATATTATCACCTCCTCACTTAAATAGAGGTATCAAGTACGGCTACTCACCTTTCCTTTATCTTACGACATTCTTTTTCCTGTATGTCTCTAACTATGCACCGTTTCTACTCTCACGTACTCATCACTCTACCATTATACCCACAACATTTCTCAATTCGGAATTTCATTTTCTCCCACTTCTTGGTGCGTGAGTGGATCTAAACTCTAACCGTTCTTTCATTTTAAATATATATAATTTCACTCAGCTCGATGAGAGAACTATAAAAAATAAGTGTTTGCCAGTAGTAGATTGGGTAAGGAAGGACGTGTTGGTTTTTTTTACTACTGGGGGTAGTCATTTGGCGGTCTAAACATGATCGATTGAATAAATAAAATGATAAATAATGCATGGAGAAGAAAAACATAAAGGAGACACAATATTTTTAACGTGGAAATTGAAAGGTGAAAACCACAGGGTACCATGTACAATTTGGTGCATATATAGAGAGATGTGGATGTGTAAGAGGATTTCGATATGTTCTTTGTGATTGACTAAGACCTTTTATAGTGGAGAAATAGGTAGAAGCATATGGTAATCGGGATCTATATATATATATATATGATAAATTGATATCTTATGGTGGGGTAAGGAAATTCAATGTATTCCGAAAGCGATTTCATGAAGGAAGATCCGACAGGATAATTGTAGAGTAGGGGCCTAATTTAGGTTGAACATTGTTATCCTTCCAATAATTGAGCATTGCCTTATAATTCTTCTTTAATGTTGTTGTTGACTGTCAAAGTCACGAGCCGAGTGCCGAAAGTAGAGCGTTCCTGATCCGACCTAACCATGCTAGTGCCCAGACTGACTGCTTAGTTGACTAACCCGTAGTTCACTGTTCCATCCAATAAACGCATGACTGGAAATCTTGACAATTATAGTATGTGAGAGTTACACTCATTTGAAAGGTAACCCGACATTAAGTCCCTCGATATTGAGGATAGCACTCATTGAGGATGTTATAAACTTGTTAACTAACAATTCCAAATAAGAATTCCGTAAGTGAGACTAAATAGGAATTACTAGGGTGACAATAAATTCAATGTCGGGTCCAAATAAATTTTACCCCCTCTAATTGTTTCAATATTAATTTAGCCGTGCATGAATAGTTTTCTTAAGCTCTTTTAGGCTCTATTGTGTTGGGAATGATAGTCTTTTGAGATAATTTGATGATTTCCGGAATGAATGAAAATGACAATCTTTAAATAAATATCATGTTTTTTATTTTAAAATGCTATAAAGACAGCAATCATTTCCATGTCCAAATTTATCCGGATGGTAGTTAGAATTTTTTTACATTTTGCTATAAAGTGTAATTCCAACTCGTCTTAAGAAAACACAGATAGCATTTTTTCGAATGTGATTTCTTCAAAGTGCATTATTACGACCTCTGTGGAATGTCGCATGCGGCATTAGTGAAAAAAGGTGAAAAAGTAAATTTTAGGTTAAATAAGGTAGCATGTGGATGGCTTTGCATTTAAAATGAATCTACTCAAACACTTCCTTAGCAAACCACTAACGTACATTAATGTTAAAAACAACCTACTAAACATACCATCGTGAGACCAACAATCTGCTAAAAATAGCAATGCATCTATCAATTAATTATCAAATATTTGTTACCATTAAAGATAGCGTAAATTGAAATAATGTATTGTATTATAGATTAGAGTAATAGTATAGTAATGACATAAAATAAACAAATTAAAATGAGGGTAATTAATCTAATTATTATATTATATAAAACAAAGAAGAAGTTCTCGAAGAAAGGGGTGGAAACACAAAAAGAACACAGTGAACACATTACACACACCGATTGTCTAACCGACCAACGACATGCAATAATGAATCAGAATCATGGATGGATGCATACACACAGAAAAAGGAAGTGAGAGATAGAGAATGATGGATCATTGTTTTTTATAATTTTTATTTTAACTTCAAAGGCTTCACACCCTGACAGAATATTTGATAAGATGTAAATCACGCTGATTCAATGACTCAGTAAATAGCGTTAAATGTCGGGTGTGCACAAAAAATTTGTTCACTTGAGCATAATTCTGAACTGTCGAGGTTCAAACTTTTGTCACTTCTCACAAATACTGCCTACTAAGCCTGTGAACTAAGCTCGTTCAAGCTCGTTACAGACTAATAAAGGCAATATTTTGCCTACTATATATGCACAAGAAGCCTCTCTTATTTAAGAAATTATCCCCAAACTATGATTAGGAAACTCGATCTTTGGTCTTTGTAACAAGTTTTATCTGCGATCAGTTTGAATTGCACATGCGAGTTAAATTTTTATTTTTCTTTTACAGGTGTAAGTTGGGCATTGATTGATTGAGTCAAAGTCGTCCCTCCTCCCCACGTTGCTCCATATCATTATTCTCTTGTTGTAAATGTATGAACAGTGGATGCCAATTTTCCACGCCAAACCTTTCTGCCTCCCCAAGACCCATGTAATCATTATGTCTTGGAACACACTCCTCCTCGAATACTTATTTATTTCTTGCCTATATTCTACTCTCTAAATTAATAACGACTATTAAATAATATTTGCTCTTTCTAATTTCCAACTAGGCAAAATTATAATTTTACCAGTAAAATGGTAAAAATTAATAGATTCAGATTAAATTTGAAATTGTCATCAAAGATAAGGAACCTCTGATAAATTAACCCTTAGTGAAATTAGTTAACTTTAATGATAATGTGTAAAATGAATTTTCTCTATTTGGTCAAGTTTTGTCAAATAACTAAAACTCAACTAAAAAAAATGTTATAATAATGTGAATTGAGTGAATGAATTGGAAGACAGCAAAACTTTTTTATTTTATTTTAAATAGTGTTAGTGGTGGATAATTGGTCCCCATATTGTAATAGTAAAAAGGCATTTCTTTTTCGGGCCTGCATATGTTTTTTATTTTTGTCACAATTCAAACACTCCAATCATACTTTCCAATGTACTATTGGAAGTGCCATTCCTTTGTGGGGTGTATCATGACATCACTCCCATGCTGTCATGACGTTTGGGGTTCCCCAAGCTCCATCAAATATATTAATGCCAACTTTATATATATGGAGTATGTATTAGATATTATGAAACCACTTATACTGACTCAATGACTCAGCAGACATGACTAAATATTGATGTGCAGTAGGCCACAAAGGATCTGTCCACTTTAGGCATAATTTTTTACACTGCCCCACCAACAAGATTCGAACCTCCCAAATACTGCCTACTGAATCATTTAAGCTAATCCCGTGCAGGTCTTCATATAATTACATGATGTACTTTTAGTCAATCTTGTATATAGATGATTAATAAATATTAACGTTTCATATATGCTTCCAAATAGATTAATCAAGATTTGTTAGCCAAAGGTGTAAATAATATTTTATATTTGAATAAAGTATGCAATCCACTAATTAATATAATTTATCCTAAAAGAAATAAGAATGCAAGTCTTAACCTCATCCCTAAACTATCTTGTCCCACAACTAATACTAAAGAATGCAAACAAAACTGCAGTCTTTTAACTCACATTTTCGCGTGCTTGGAAGCATGTTGCGTTAGACTGAAGGTTAAAAAACAACAAATCATTAACCACTGCATGCATTCCACCAATCCACCTTTAAATATTTAAAAAAAAAAAATTAGGGCACACGTTTTTACTATATATACTTTACAAAATTTATTTATTTGTTTTAAATAAAACTCTTGTACTTGACTGTGCTCGCTTACTGCGTCGAAAAGTTGTATTATCAATTACAAGATTTCAAATTCAACTCGTCCTAAGAGTGTCTATTGACCTTATTGTTTTAATTGAGCCGGTCAACGTACTATAAGCAACTTATGTTGGTTTACCGCCCTTATAACCCTTTGTCGGCTAGGTCATGAGGCAGACTTCACACAGAGCTCACATTCGAATAATGACTAGGGACATTTTCATAAATCAAAGAATAAACATGTATTGGGTGGTCCAACATTCTGCTATCAAACAAGACACTAACTGCTATACAAATATAAAGAAAATAAAGTACACACTTATTACTAACTATAACTTTTGATATAATGATAAAGACTCATGATAATTGATATTAGAAGAACGCCATGAGTTGGGATCGGTAAAAGCTGGGAGGGACTTGATCTTGACATGGCGGCTTGTGTACGCCCGCGTGTATATATGTGTGGTGTGTATATATATATATAATATATATATATATATATATATATATGTATTATGTATGTATATATATAATTATATATATATATATATATATATATATATAATTTTCATAACTTTTTTGATGAAGAATGATTAATCCAGCTAAGTATTATTGCTTTTTATTTGAATATACATAATTACTCATAAATTTTGATCGCTTACAAGTTACAAATTATTGTGTGATGAAATCTAATGAAATTTCACTTTATTTTCCATTGTGAATGATCATAAGTAATATAAACCTATAATGATAATTTTCATAGTCATATAGACCAATATAGTGGGAATGACATACACCAAACTTGTGGATCAAAAGTGTAATGAAAACTCTATTAATTAATTTATTATTAATTAAGTTTGGGAATTGAATCAGCACTTATAAGCTAGGTTTCCACTGGGCCGTGATGGAGATTGGGGATCTATCAAACGCAGCTTGACAGATCATAAAGTTAAGGAAAGTGATTAATTAACTTAATCCCCTCTTAGAATATGTAATTTAATGTTTTGTTCGTTTTAGTGTAAAGTAGTCAATTTTTTGAGACAAAAAAAAAAATTTGATATTTTATATTTTATGTATAAGTCGTTTTGGAATCTACTTAGTTGGATTGCTATTAATCAGGACAAGTGCACTTCCTAGTCTAATGTAGGTGGGAAAGATCATGTTCGCTTTACAAAAAACTCTCAAAAAAAAAGGTGAAATTTTCACAGTGCGACTGTGAAGGTAATTTTCATATTTTTTAGGAAGGAGAAGGTGTTGATCTTTTGTTATGTCTGGTTTTTTTATTATTTTCACATATTTTATGTGCCAAAGAAAAAAAGTATATAAATTAATAAAACAAAAGGTGTAATTAACACCAAATCATTTCAATCATTAAAAGTAATTGAAGATTTGCCAATAATCAACTTATTATTTGGATTCCTTGTTGAACAAAAGTCCATGGATCCAATGTCATCTATGCGCCTGCTTCTGCATCGTGTAATTGACAACGAAATAAAGTATAATTTTCTTTTAAATGAATAATAAGGTTAGATAAATTTGTACAAAAGTTTGTAAGTTATTATATATGAAATTACCAAAATTAAAATATTAATTGTTATAATCGTTACAAGACAAATGGACTACAAAATTCTACCAATAAACCAAATGTGTATACTAGTCCATAAAATTTACCCTCTAGTCAAATATTATTATATAAACCAAATTACCGAATAATTGCAACAATTAAAAGAAAAAAAGAATTACACAAAATTGTGGTTGTAGCTAGCTAGCTTTACAAAAGGTAGAAACAAATCAAAAATAATATATTATTAGCATGGCGTAAAGAAGTAGAAATTATCCAAGAAGCCAAATGGCTTTGCATACTAAGTCAACACCACAAATCATTTCTTCACATTCTTTGAGTTTTCCATTGCGTTTGTGGGGCCGAAGTTGATGAGCCATTGATTGTCATCTCCCTAAACCAGTGAAATTGATAAGAATGCATGAACTTTTATAATTAAACATTAATTAAAGTTAGTTACTTTATATATATATAATAAAATCTTTGAGTGTGGTTATTTGTAATCAAATTCTTTAGTTAATTTTTGTTGTTACAATAATATGATAAATCTCGATCTCAAAAAAAAACAATATGAAGTTGAGAACTGATAAAGTCATGGGCCTGGTTCAAAGACAATTGGGACCTAAAAAGTTACACAGTTCAAGTTAAGTATGAACCTGCAAAAAGAAACCAACGTAACTGCACGTTATCCCAACTAGTCTATATGGTCTCTGCGCAAACTTGTAAACAATACTCATTAGTAAATTAAAAGGGATTAGATAGTGACCCGACCCTGATCTAAAATTCATCCTCATCACCTTCATACTACACTGCTGGAAATTATGAAATTTCCGACCACCTGAAAGTGATCTTAAATCAAGTCGAAAGCAAAAAGTGATCGAAAATACAACAAAGGTTTTCCGAATACCAAAATTGGTAAGAACAATGCTTTCGACTTGATTTAAGATCATTTTAGGTGGTCGAAAAATTCATAATTTCGAGCAGTGCTAGGAGAGTCTTGTTCTCTTTGTCCAGTCAACCCACTAATTCAAATCTTACGCCACAAGCATGTTTTGAGGGCTTGGACCCCAAGTAGAAGGATTGATCCATTTATTTGGATTTAGACCCTTGTTGAACCTACTTTACTTTATTATTTATTAGCATCTCTTATTATAAATTCATTCAGACCCTACCGTTCACTAAAATATTCATATTTTTCTCCATTCTATTTATATTCCTACCCCATTTTATGATGAGGCTGGTCCCCCATAAAACCACAAGAATGATCCCATGACATTATGACAATAAGAATGAAGTTTAATGTGCAAAATTTAGTTTTTTTTTTTCTTTCATATAAAGGAAATAATAACACAAAGAATTACACAAGAATTTAAGCAAAACAGTGCTAACAATCAGGATGGCCTTAAAGAGTGTTTCAGTGACGTGGAGCAATAAACACGTTACTTATTGTATATTCAGTGTGTAATATATTAAATGATGAAATTTAGACGTCGTTGTCTGGGTGGTGTAGTTGGTTATCACGCTAGTCTCACACACACTAGAGGTCCCCGGTTCGAACCCGGCTCAAGACAATTTTTCGATTTTTATGAAAACTCCGTAGATGCCTTCCTATAATTTTGGATATATTGTTACAAACTATTTCCTATTTTGTAATATCGCGAGTGTATTAATAAAACCAACAATAGCAATGCTAGAAAATTTTATAATATCGCGAGTGTATTTTGTACTTTGCCACATATTATAAATTTTCTAAATAATACTATAGTAAGTTAGTACCATACGTAAGACTAAAAGTAAGTTTCGTGTATAAGCATGTTATATATATGGACCAGTAAAAAATCTTATAGCATGGGTCAGTAGCAAATTATGCCCTGGACTCGGCCACAATTGTCCACAATGAATTGGGACACTGACCCAAAACGACGTCGTTTTTTAAAAAAAAACGCATTTAGTTATAAAAAAAAAATATTTCGCGCTGTTTTGCCGTTAACGGTGTTAACGGCGTTATTTTTTTTTTGATTAAATGTACAGTTATGCCGTTATGAAGGTACAGTTTGCAATTATGAATTATGAAACACAAAGTTCTAACATTTATGAACTTACAATTATGAATATCTTATAGTGATAAAATATCAATGACCATGGAGCTTTAAAATGTGAATATAGAGCTTGCGAAATTAATGATACAATTATGGAATTATGAATGTACAGTTTGGAGTTATGAATGTAAGGTTATGGAGTTATGAATTACAGTTATAGAGTATGAAGTGTACAGTTATGAGTTACGAAGCCTACACGTTATAAAAGTTATGAAAGTATAATTATTAACATATAGTAAATAAAATATAATAGGTTCCTATAACAAAATACTGATTAAAAAAAAAAAAAAAAAAAAAAAAAAAAAAAAAAAAAAAAAAAAAGTTACCAGTGCCGTTACACTTTACCGGTCCAGCTTGCAAGTTGGACACGGGCCAGGCATAACGATTCGATGGTTAGTACCTATTTTTCTTTGAATGTTGTTTATTTTAATTCCATTCTTCAATTTAATTTATTGTAACAATAATGGATGAACCACTAAAAGAAAATAATGTGAAGTTAATAAAACGATAGTATGAAGTTTAATATACAAAAGTTTCAGTTTAATTTTTTTCATACAAGAAAAAAGAATAATAGTAAAGAATTACAAATTATAATTTAAACAGAACAATAGGAATAATGACATACTACCCTTAATGAGTGTTTCAATTAGTAAAATATATATTTTCAATAGCATGAATTTTTTTGTAATGACGAGAAAAATTTATAATCACTATTCAAATTCGTGTATTTGATAAATCCTGTTTGGAGCACGAACAAATTTTGGTTATGCATAAACTTGGATTCCAACTAAAATAATTTAAAATCAAGAAATATTTACACTCATTTTTGGTAAAGTAAATAACTAAATATACATTATATTACAATTTGATTAACATATGAATCTATATAACTATAAAATATAATAATGTACTAAAAGCTATTTAAATAGATGGGACAAAATGCCCCCAGCCAGGCCAGATGAATTCGACTTGAAATTGTCTTCGGTTGAAATCGACCACAAAGTTTAGCTTAATAAAATATTGAGCGCTGTAAAATACATCGTCGTCTGGGTGGTGTAGTTGGTTATCACGCTAGTCTCACACACTAGAGGTCCCCGGTTCGAACCCGGGCTCAGACAATCGTTGTCAACTTTTGATTTTCAAATTTTAGTTTATTACGGATTTAGCATTTTCAATTGTTAGTTTATTACGGATTTAGCATTTAAGAATGAGTTAATACCCAAATAGTCCTCGACTATAATGGTTTTTCTCAATTTTGTCCTAAACGACTTTGGTGACTTGCTGTTGTCCCAGAATTTTGTGTTTTTACTCAATTTGTGTTTCTGCTCTCTTTGTGTTTCCTACTTAATTAATTTTATGTCCATATCAAAATTATGGATCTACTTCTATGATTACTATGCGCATGGTGAACACATTTACCGAGCATAACTATGCGAGATTTGGAAGAAAGTGCATTATATTGGAGCACTACCCATTTTTTAATTTCATCCATATTGGGCTGGAAAGAAAGCAATGGACCATAAGGGCATAAGGCCATTATCCGACTGAGAATTGCGTGCCTTGAAGGGAAAAGCTAAGCGCAACCAAAATCCACATGCATCATGTATTTATAGATGGAAATGTAAATTTCATAGGAAAAAGTACACTTTTCATTGATATTTTGCTTACCTACTATTAATTAATTCATTTTTTTTTATCTTGCCACTTGATTGATTGAAATGTAGTGTCCAACCAGGACTATGTGGTCTAATGGTATCCGGGTTTAGACTTTCATTTGGAAGGTTGTAAGGTTCAAACTTCAGTGGAGGCGTTATTAGCTCTTTGTGTTTCAGTAGGTTGAGAAAGTATATATGAACAGATACTACAATATAATAGAGCTAGTAGCATTCAAAAAAAAAAGTGTAAATCAGAATAATTTTTCATATATTCTCGAAGTTAAAATATTATTTTTTTTACGTAAAAATAGTTATATCTTGATGTGATAACAAATGTCTTTGTTATTCAAAAAGACAAATGGTTTAGGGTTGAATTTTACTTAAAAATGGTCATATCTAATAGATGTGAAGCAATGAAAGAAAAAAAAAAAAAAAGCATTATGAATTTTTGATAATTTTTTTTTATTACTTTAAATGTACATTTTGCAATACTAGTACAATTTGTAATAGTATAGAATGTCAATAATAAACCCTAAAACATAAACTGAAAATCTAAACACTAAAAGTAAATCATAAATACTAAACCTTAAACAGTAAAAATTGATCCTCTAAACAAATTGAAAAATGAAACCCTTAATCAAACCAAAAAAACTAAAATACAAACTCTATAATGTCAAGCCTACAAGCATTAAACTTTCAAATTATGATGTGTCATAGCCTATACATGATCTATTAAGAGTTTCAATTGGGCCCATCACAAAGTATAAGATTAAATTCTTAAGACAACTATACATTTGGTTTGTGCAACATTAAAGGAAGAGTCATGAAAGTCAATAAGGAACCCAATTAATGGTGAATACTTAGAGTGTTTTACTTGCATTCAAGCTAATTTAGATGAACCATAATCATGCCACCTTACTTCTTGGTTTGCCGGTCTGCTGTTGGCGTCGGTCACGGCCTGGAATGACGCTGGACAGTAGGCGCCGACACACTCCCAGCAACAACAAGTATCGGCCGACTGTACCGGGTTTGCGCTGCTATTTGGACGCATCTTTAGACCCTGGCTCAGGAGCGGCGGCATGTGGCGCGGTTTTTGCTAGTGGACTGAGGCAGTTTTGTAGCGCTATGAACGGGGTTCTACCATACTGCGAAAATGCGCTTACCGCGGAGGCCCTAGCATATAAGGAGACTTTATCTTGGTTGCAAGCTCGAGAGGTAACGGTTGTGTCTCTTTACACAGACTGTGCAACTTTACGGAAGTACATTACCAATGTTTCTTCTACCACTAGATCATACGTTGGCATTGTGGTCAACGATTGCAAAGCTATCATGGCTACTTTACTCTTCTAGTGCTCTAGTATCGGTACTAGAAATTTAAACATTATTGCTCATACTCTAGCTACGACTACCTCGGCTCAGGTCACGATGTATTGGGATTTGTCCCTCCTGACTTTATTTTAATGCATCTCCAATAATAATATTGCTTTGTGTTTGCTTTCAAAAAAAAAAAAAGATGAACCATAATCATGCCACCTTACTTCTTTCTTGGTAAGAAAGATAATATTTTTTTTCCTACTTAAACTAGAAAATTTGTTTCCTATTTTAAGTTGAATCTTTATTGCTTTCTAATTAGATTTAGAAGGATTCTTTATTTTTTTTTTCTTACTCTAGATAGGGCAAATTAACACCACTTTCACCTATAAAAGGGGTGCATGTATTCTAATTATGAATATTTAATCTATCAATAAAATTTCTTAAGTTTTCTTATACTTGTGTAAGAATCCCTACTGCTATTCGTTGACCTATATAATAGTAGTGTACTTAATTAATTTTATGTCCATATCAAAATCAAACCCCTTATATTTTAGGATTGTAGACCGATCAATTTTGAAACGAATACATAATATAGTTGTATTTATTTTTTCTTTTCTTTTTGTCCAATGAATACAAATTACATAACAAATACCTTATGTGAAAACTGCAAACTACTTATTGTGCATCTTGTAATGCCTGAATCTACAACCGTTGATACTTGATTGTGCATTCACGCATAACTGATTGTGCACTTGAAAAAAAAGTATTTTTTTTAAAAATATGGTTACATTTTTGTAATTACAATTGTGCAACTTGTAATGCTTAATTGTGCATGATATTTGAGTGTACAGTTCACACGTTCGTAGGGGAACATTGATTCTCATTTGATTTGCATATATATATATATATATATATGGGTGAAAAATGTATTGATGATTGGATTTGGAATGGTTATTATGGGTTGGTCTGCATGTGGCAATGTCTCCCCAATTTATCAACGCAAGTGCTTCTCCATTCCTTATGCATTGGGAATAACTTACTCCCTCTGACAGTTGATGCTGTTGCTCCAACGGCCCCCAAGTTGGGAGTATAAATGATCACTGCTGTCGTGGGCATAGTCATGAGTTGTCTCAGTTTAATCCTCTCTTTAGCTTTAATCACTTCATTACTCATCTTAGTTAATTGGGTTGCAAAATAAGCCCAACGATTATATTGCTAACATTTAAAAAAAAGTCTACCTTGTTCTTCTAATATATATATATATAGTATACTATATATATATATATCATATATATATATATATTATATATATAGGCGAGTACAAGTGCGGCGGACCCCTTCTCCTGCGGTCGTACGGCGATTTTCAGAATACACTGATATTTAAGCAGATATACACCATCAACGTTAGGAAATGCACCACAAAAAACACACACAAATTAGGTACGCATCACCAACAACACACCATTAGGTATCACAAAAAAACACCAACACAGTGTTCGAAAATGCACTATTTAGTGGTTAGGGAGGTATATGGTGTATTTTTTTTAGGGTGTGTTGTGTATTTGATGTATTTTTACATCTTTATTGTGGGTGTCCCTTTACACTGCTGGGCCTTTCATTAACATTGCATGTGCCTCGCCACATTTGAACTTTTCATATAATACCGTATTATATAGTATATATTAATATTATATATAATATTAGTTATATATATATTAGATATATATATATATATATCTTTGAAGTATTAATTATATATGAAATTTCAATATCCGATAATCTAGATAAAATTATATTACATATAACATAACTAAAAATAGCTATAACCAATAATCTATTGAGTTCAATCAAAAACTAAAACTTGGTGTAATATTCAAGTTTTAATTCTATAATGCAAATAAGAGTTAAGTCCATTTTTTGTCCTAGATTTATTGATGCCATTCCATTTTTAGTCATTTTCTTTCATAACATCCCATGTTGGTCCTAGTATTATTGTGGCATGATCATTATTGTCTTCCGTCAATAGACATATTTAAATATCGTTAAATAAAAAGGACATTTTAGTCTATTTAATTCTAAGCGTTAATTTCTTTTTCGGTGCTAGATTTATATGTTGACATTCCACTGCTGCGAAGGCTCAAGTCGTGTGGAAGCTCTGATCTTCAACGGAGGCGAAATCTTTTGCAATTGAAGAGGACAAGGACTCTAACCGTGAATTTGAGATTTTTTTCAATAAAAAATAAAATAAAGCGGATTAACCCAATTTGTATAAAAAGACCGAAATGTCCTCGTATTTTGTGACATTTAAACATGTTTGTTGATTGAGGATAAAAAATGATCACACCACAATAATATTAGGGCCAACATGGGATATTTTTTAAAGGACTAGAAATGGAATGAAACCTATAAATTTAGGACCCAAAAATAAAATTAAGTCATTTGAATAATGTGTAACTTAAAGTGCAAGCAAATAAGTCATGTTTATACAAGTATAATGTGGAGTAGAAAAGATCAGATATATGGTGGTGAATGAGTTACAAGAAGATGATATGATAATGAATGTAATTGTTAGTACATGAATAAATATTAAGTAAGATAATGGTGAGATTTTGTTTGTCTTGTTTGTTTTTTTTGTTTTTTATTTTTTATGGTTTTTTGTTTGTTTTGTTTTTTTGTTTTTGTTTGTTTTTTGGGCAGTACGAGCAAATAGATGCGAGATGTTCGGTTGTTATTATATTTAGACAAACAATTTTTACAAAGTTCTCTAGTTTTCTAAAAAATTTAGAAAATATTTTTTTAATTTTCAAAATGAAATAACTGTATGGCTAGTACAACATGTTTTATGTTAATTCTTTAATTTTCAGTCTTCTATAAAACTAAAGAAATCTTCCATTAGTAACAGGCCCTAAGAGGTTGATTTTGGGATGTACTTCATTATGCAGGAGGAAGTGTACACTTGGGTGTTAGTCTTGAAGCAAGATTAGCTCGACTTACTTCCTCATAAACAGGCTTAGATTCATTCAAAACTAGATATAATTTCGTCAAAGTGATGTAGGAAAAAATCCGAGTTATAAGACTAAATAAATAACAATAATTGCCCCCCCTCAACTATTGTGAGGACTTTTAGATATTTTGATTATAAGACTAAAAGTGAAGAGTCCGTTTACTATAAGTTTAGGATTAATCACGAATGCTGGGGTGGTATAAAATTAAAAAAAAAAAAATATTAAACTCTTGGTTGAAAACTATTGAAGTTAGTATTCAATGAGTTTTGATCCAACTAAAGATACTGAACTGCATGCTTTCCAACATGTGGGTCTGCACAAGAACATACTATGATGTTTTCAACAATGCACGTTTCCCCCTTAGGAAAAACAGAAATGTTTTTTATTTTTTTCCTCCACAAAGACCAGTACTGTTTTTCAAGCGAAAGGTTCATTCGGAATGATAATTCATGTACTCATTCATCATATTGGTCATATTTTATGTGGAATTCAATTAACTTAGAATTAATTAAGTTGATTAAAAATTAACATTCTATAATATTTAGTTTACATGTATTACTTATTAGTATATAAAATTTATATATAAACATGTATTATTAAAAGTAATATCTAAATACAAAATGTTGACCAAGACTATGTTGGTCTAATGTACCCGAGGTGGAGCTTTCTACCTTGTTGAAGGTGTGGAGTTTGAGGGTAGCGTTAATGGTTTTTGTGTTTCAGTAGGTGAGAAAGTATATGAACAGATACTAAAGAGAATAAACGACGTAAGATGAAGCTTATTTGTTAATTGAGAGATACAATGAATTACAAATACTACATGTCTTGGTTGGGAAGAAATTCTTACATTCCCTCAATTCAATGAATTTGAATTCATAGTCCTCCCATGAATTGGAATTCATAATAAATAATAAGAAAATTCATTAATTCAAAGGCTTATTCTTTTACACATCTTAATATAATGTTTATGGATAAAGGGCAAATGGAGTCAATAATGTTGAGAGGAACAACACGTATAATTTTGTTGCTTGGTTGGGAGGGAAAAGCATTCAACAAAGCAACACTCCTTTTGCCACTAGAGATCATTTACTCATCTTTTATTGTTATTATTATTATTTTGTTACAATTGAAATTTTAGATATATAGCATTATTGATCATTTACTCATCCTTTTTAATTGTTTTTCTTTTACAATTATGAAATTTTAGATATATAACAATAATATTATTGGGTCAAATACTTGATGTACTAGCAGCTGATTATATTTTTACAGTCGTGTTATATCGTGCACGTTTGCGAGAGCTTATAAGATTCAATTCTCATAATAAGGATCCTCCCCCCTCCCTTTTCTTTTCCGATTCCTTCTTTTCGTTCTACTTCAGTGTAGCAATCCGAACTCTCGACAGAATATAAAAAAGGACCGCAGGCCTGTGTAAACACCTCAATGAACTCATGTGGACACTCCTCAGCCGAGGACAATATCTCAAATACACATTTGAATGTTGTGGACCCGTTTTTTTTTTTTTTTTTTTTTTTGTTGATTCCTCTCAATAAAAATTTGTCGTGTTGCACTAAGTTACTTACGGATGTATGCATGCGGTTCGGGAACACTTTGGGTGAACACCCATACGATCCGAACAAGTAGGTCAATAGTAGTTCAGCATTTAGGCCGTAACATACATTTAGCAACAAAAAAAAAAAAATCTTTCACTCAACAAGTCCTCTCCGAACCAAGCTTAGATAGTCTCCTATCACTAGGCTCACCAACCAACCTGGACTTTTCTTTTTATATTCCTACCCCCGGATATGAAAACAAACCATAAGGATTGCTTCCAGCCCTGAGTTCCCCTATGACATAAGCGTTCTTTGGGTGGGTGGGCCATCATTCGCTAGGTTTTGAGTGCTCGTCGTACCACGTGGTTGGTGCACTAGGCTAATTGATACTCGACTTTTCAGATCTGGAATCTGCGTCCGGCCCGGTCTGCTAGCTCTTAGTAGCTCTACGTCCGGTCGTGCGTGGTATGTTCCGGATTCGTACAAATGGAATGCATCACGTACTATAACCTTCCTTTTTTGGGCTAGGTCATTCATCAAATCTTTGAGAATGGCCCAAATCGCTCGTATTTGATGGTAACAAAATGAAACCGAATAACAGAGTTACTTTTTGCGGAAGGGTGCGGAACGGCGCGAAGCGGATGCAATTTCTTTTCATTAAACAAAACGACGTCGTTTTGATGCTCGGTACATAATCGATTATATTCAAAGTGGGCAAATCTCTTGTGCACACTGACATCTGGCCATGTCTGCTGAATCATCATGTTTTACATCCTTCCAAATACTCTGTTGGGCCGAGATGTACAGATCATATACAACCAAAAAAAAAAAGTAATGGTGGATCTAAGTAGGCATATGGTGGTGTAATTGCTGACCGTGGACCATGGCTGCACGATACCAACTGGAGACACAATGTCGAAGTGGGGGTAGCAAAGGTGTCATTGGATTAATGGATTTTGGTACATTGGCAACTTTTGCTTGGATGTGCCTCGGTGGATTTGCGGGTTAGAGATTAAATTTGTGACATTTTATTAAAAAAATATAAAAATTTGTCTGTATCAAGCACCTTGTATTCAAATGGCATTTAGTGATTTCACTCCTGTGGGAGGTTATGAGATCGAGCTTAGTAGAAGTGTCGTTGATTCTGAGTTTACCATTAATGTTTTGCGTACCATAGATTTTAAATATGTAATACTTTTTAATGAAAAATATAATATCTTTTTTTTTTTTTAATAATAAGTTAAGAAGTATTACAAATTCAGCAAAAATTAATACTTGATAGTTGTTAATTCATAAAAAAAATATTATACGGAGTATTTAATGGAAACCAACTGCTTTAAAAAATTATAAGTTTATGTTCTTATAGTCATAATTAATGATTATAATTATATTGTTCTACGGAAAGAAGACATTTTTCCAAAAGAGAGGCAGCTTTGGGCAAGCCAGGTGTGTATAACATTAATTTGGACAGCAAGCTAAGGAATCCAATACCTAAAGCTAAACCTCAATTCTTCAATTCTTGTACTTATAATAAATTATTTTGTACTGTATAGTAGGAATCAAACTACTTTAATTTGCCATCTCATCTAAAGATACTTACAATGCAACCTCGTATTAGCCATTAATATCCACACCTTTTGTTTCCTCTTTGCTAGCTACCTCTTAATTGGAGTGTGTGGATATATACCTGTTTGGTAAATGACTGTTAGCTGATAGCTGTTAGTTGATTGGATTAATTAGATGGTATAATTAGTTGATAAGATTAACTGATTGTAGAAAGGTGTTTAGTAAATTAGTTGTTAGCTGATAGCTGTTTGACATAATACACTATTATAATTTGAAGTAAGACATTTTATGACAAAACTAATTTGTTGAAATTTGTTTACATAAAAATATAAGTCCACTACCTCGGGATGATGAGGAGTTAGGAGACCAGACAACTGGTTTTTATCTCAAGACAAATCACAAGTCGAAACAAAGAATTACACTAATCAAACAACAATTTTCACAACAAACAAAGAACCAAACAAAAACAAACAAATCAAATTCCAACTCCCAAAATATACTTCTTATTGTAACAATCTAAGTACGGCACCAATGCACTGCCCAATGAAACCACACCAAAAGTGAAACTTATTAATCGAATAATGGTATCCAATCTACTAACGTATACTTATTTTTCAGTTTTTAGTCTCATTTAAAAGATTACATTTTATTCTTCTCAAAATGTTGAATATCCAACCCAAAGCATATCGAAGGAATGTAATTCACTGTGCATAAGGAACCCAGTGATTGCTCCCACATTGCTGCCACTTCGACCCGACAGAACATATCGAAGGGATGTAACTCATTGTGCACAAGGAACCCAGTGATTGGGCAGAACATATCGAAGGGATGTAACTCATTGTGCACAAGGAACCCAATGATTGCTCCCACACTGCTGCCACCTCGGCTCGACGGAGCATATCGAAGGAATGTAACTGAAACTCATTGTGCACAAGGAACCATGCTCCCACACTGCTGATGCTGGTGAGACTCGATTCATGGTCATTCTTTTCAAACTTCATCCTTGTGACCAACTGAGCTGCACATACAGGCATAAAAGATTACATTTTATGAATATATTATTAGATCCTACAATCATAAATAAAAGATCATTTAGAAGTTAAAGAAATCAAAAGTACCCTACTAAAAAATCGCGAGCTGGATAATCAACACATTGGTCAAATTGTAGTCTTCATGCAGCCATGCGTGCACTAAGGATCCAATTTACACCTTCTATCATCCTGAATTTTTTTGTATTCATGTTTTCAATAACTTCCGAACCTTACATTATCGCATTCAGTCGTGACATTATGTCAGATGAGGAACTATTACGAGTATTTTCTTGTTATATATGTGACCGATACAACAAAATTGTTTTACCAAGAGAAGTCTCAACCTTAATTAACATGCCAACTCTAGGTCTCCTTTTGAGAAGGATATGTAGTAGAGATTTGTGGAAAAGACGATGTTAGCCCTTATGGACAGAGACATCCCCACACGGACGACACCCTCACCCACATGTTAAACTCCGAACCATTCCTTATACCATTTAAGATTTTCACGTGAAAGCATCAAAACAAAAAAATCAGACACATTACGATACCAACAAAACATCTCTCCCACCTTTTCCTTTTTTGTTTACTTATGTGTCGTGCCAACATGCATCCAATCATAATAATAATTAACATAACAAAATTTCACCTAATTAAGCTACTCATATAATGTACGTAGTAGTAGTATACTAAGTTAACATTAATACATGTAAAAAAAAATAACAATGTTTTTTTAATCATGAATTATATATTTATAGCACTTTTATCTCGTAAATTATTTATGTATCCATATTAACCCTCAATTATTTTAAAAGGCATAATTTTCTCACAAGTGGACATTTTTACCCTTAAAAATAATAACAAAACAAGTATTTCATTAATGAGTCATTTGTGTTTGGTTGTATTCCATAAAACTGTCTTTGTATGTTTGGTTCATTTTCTAAAAAATAAGAAGAATTATATAATTAAAGTTTAAATTGTTGTTAACTAAAAAAGCACGGCTGAAAATTATGGAATTTTCGATCACCTGAAAATGATTTTAAATCAAGTCAAAAGTCTTGTTCTGATCACTTTTGGTGTCCGAAAAAACCTTTATAGTTATTTCCGACCACTTTTTACTTTAGATTTGATTTAAGTCACTTTCAATGTGGTCAAAAATTTCATAATTTCCAGTAGTGAAGTTTGACAACAACTATGTTTTGCCCAACTATTTTTTTCAAAATAATAAACACAATATTTTTTTATTTTTTTTTTTTTTAAAAAGAGAACTGGTTTCAGACGGAATCCAATACAAAACAGATTGGTTTTCATAAGAAATTAAACTAGTAGAAACTAGACTGGTTTCCGTCCAGGCTAGTTTTTATTGGTTTCCAACGAAAACCAATCTGGTTTCGTCGGGAACTAGTCAGGTAGAAAACAAAGGATGGTGGAAGAAAGCCCAAAAAACATTCCTAGAAGAAGCCAGGAAGAAGAAGCAGTTGGATAAAATGACTTCACCTAAAAAAGGGAAGTCATTTTTCAGAAAAACCAAGCGCTTTTCTGTTTGACAAAAATCATTTTCTGTTAACTTCGATTTTCCACCATCTCTCAAATATTGAAAACTTAAAATATAATTTTTAAAAATCATTTTTCAGATTTTCAACAGACTCTTGAAATAATTGATGAGATTAATGTATATGCCGAAATAATAATAAAAAAAATGTTATAAGCATATAATTCAAGAAAAAAAGTGTCGACGCAAAAATACGTAATTATATAATATTATTATAATGTACGTAATAGAAGTATACGTAGTTAACATTAATAAATCATGTCACAAATTTCAAGAATACAAAATGGTACACCAAAAAGGAAGAAGAAAAAAAATAATCTGAGGTGAGTTGGGGCCTCGGCGGGTCACGGTTGGGAACACCGTGTCGTGAGAATCCTAGTAACGACTGATCTCGGTCGAACTGGAACGTGAAACCTTGTTGCATTAGGTTTCCGATGACGGAGAATGCCGCCGGCGAGACGACGGGCTGCAATGCCAAGCATTTGACGTCCGGGGCGGTGTCTAGGAAGTAGTTTCCGGTGGGCGGGGAGAACACGATCCACCGGCGAATCGGAAACTCATTTTGGGCAGATTCGGTTCGGGTTGCCCGACACGTTTATGCATAGGTCAAACCCGGGAGTCAACTCGGCGGGTTGGGGCAGCTTCACGCGCCGCTTGAACTCGTTTACGATTCTAGTGTAAGCCGGCTGGGCGAGAAATGTCAGTGTTGTCCCTGAGTCCATGACAGTTCCACCGTTGCCCAGCTCATCAATGGCCCACACGGAAGGGCTGATCGGTAATTTCGTGTCCTCTATAGCTACGCTCTCTATCCCTATGTAGTAGAAAGTTGGGGAGAAAGAGTTGTGAATCAACGGCGTGAAGCTCAGTCCGGTGCCGTTGGTGGCGCCGGCGCCGGCGCCGGCACTTTGCGAATCGCCGATCACTAAATAGCTCCTCGGCGTAGGGGAGAGGGTGTAATCCATAAGACAGTAAGAAAACTTGTTGCCGAACCGGCGGCCCAATTGGGTGGCCAAAGAAATCGGGCCGCGGCCTAAGCCGAGTACTCCCTGAGCTCCGTTGAAACTCGGGCGGTAATGCTGGGCCCGGAAGCTTGAAAACCGCAACCAAACTTCACATTCTTGAACCGCGACCGGTAGCCCGGAGCTGGCATTAAACGCCGTCGTTTCCGTGGCGAAGAAACCCGCTGGTGACCGAACCGTCGGAGTAGAAATACTCGTAGCGGCAGGGGCTGTGGAGGCGCGTGCGGTTGCAGGGCACGCGCCTGGGGTGGGGGACGAGCTTGCACTTCTCATCGTAGCAGTGCACCGGCGCGAAAGAAGCGGAGTGGCGAGCGAGGAATGCGGAGTGCGGGACCCGCGACGAGCAGTTGCGGCAGGCGGAGCAAGTGACCCAGACAAGCGCTGCCGGTATCCGCCACCAGAAGCAGCCGCTGCGGCGGCGTGCCGAGATGGAACTCCACGAAGTACTGTCCGGTGCCGGAGGACGACCCGGAGGTGACCGGCAGCTGGGCGCGGCGGCTGTGGAGGGATATGAGGGGGTGGAGTCGGAGGAGAGGAGCTGAGAAGGGGTTGGAGGGAATGGGCGATTATGGAGCAATGGGAGCTTGAGATATTTAATGTAGATTCTCCACCGGCGACGGCGGCGGCGGCTGAGGCTAGGGAGAGGAGAGAGAGTAGAAGAGACAATAACTGTGCTCCCATTGGTGATGATGGTGGCAGAGACAGAAAGAGAGAGAGAGACAGGGAGAGTTAATGGAGAAAGAGAAGAAAAAGAGTGCCAAAGGATTTGCTACATTTATACGTTTTGTGTTTTCCCGTGCTATATAAAAAAATAACATTTTTTTAAAAAATAACATTTTTTAAAAAAATAAATAGAAACAAAAAAAAATACAATTCTTTTATATAATTTTTGTAAATAATTAAATATTATGAACAGATGCACATTAACCATTTAACCAGTAAACACACCCAACCATGGTAAATTATAGCATCACGTCTCAAATCGAGCAGGAGCTAAACTTGCCAACACAGTCGACGCCAACAAAAACATTTTGCAAAACTTATTGAATTGTATCCCGTGCAAAAAATACAATTATTCATCGACATATTAAACTTTTTCAGCAATTTTATGTACAATATTCTAACATTTCTCATACTCATTTTGTCTCAAGTTCAATTAACAAAATTTGACACTAATTTACAATTAAATCAATTTGTTTTTTTTTAATATTTAGTTTAATGTTAGTATATACGATGTATGGAATGCTGAATATATATTTACAAATTACAAAAAATAGTATTAACTAGTATTTTGTGGCATGAAAATTTATATCCAATGCTAAAACATTGATAATAAAAATGTTTAAAATTTTAATTCAAATTATATTTCACAATTCTTTACCGTGATAAATTGTAATTATAATATTTGAGAAATAGAGAGAAAATGGAGTTTATATTTTTTGTTTAATAATAATGCAAATTCTTTCATAAAATTTAAAATTTCAAAAAAATAAATACAAAAATAAAGAATATATATAATAGTAAGTTACTGGTTCTATTACAAATTTACAATGTAGTATCTGTTCATATACTTTCTCAACCTACTGAAACACAAAGAACCACTGAGGCTCGAAGAACTAATAACGCCTCCACTGAGGCTTGAACTCACAACCTTCCAAATGGAAATCCAACCTGGGTATCATTAGACCACATAGTCTTGGTCATAGATATTTACTTAAAATATAATATTCAATTAAATTAATTGTTATATGATGGTTTTAATAAAATGATAATTAAATATAGAAAATGTGGGTGCATGGTTATAGTGATGTGTGATATGTGGTCATTGGGAGACCTTTACCAATCGAAAGAGATGAAGACTCTTGTGGCAGAATATACATGCGAGAAAGGGTGAGAACTTGAGGACTGATGGGGTGACTGCAATTTACATTCTTCAGCAATTCTTAGGCAAATATTTGGAGGGTTAGTTTCGAATTAATTTAGCTTAAGTTGTTGTGAAATCTAATGTATTAAAAAAATTGAAGTGATGAGTGTGATATATAACGGAAGTGCATTATATTTTCCGCAACAAAGCCATTAATTGGATCGGATCGGAGTATAACATCCTTCAATGAATTTGACGATTTATAAAAAGAGTGCATTAGATAGTAGATATATATTATTGTATAGTGATAACAAATTCTTTCAACATTTTATTGTGATTGGATTTACTCCATTAAATGTATTATTTGCTTGATTTTGACATTTACTTGGACTTTGTATTAGGGATGGACATTTCTTCTAAGATTTTTTGTTGGTCAATTATTTTTCACCTTTGACTTTTAAAAAAAAAAAAAAAAAACTTTTTCATTATGCACTTAGTAGTTACAAGTTAGACGTTATATACCTATATGTCATCTTCGACCACCTAAGACGACTCAATCACTTTTATTTGATAATACAATTATCTAACCACGATTAATATGATTTTTGTAACATTCTTTCCCGTCATATTTAATAAAAAGTAACTAATTAATAATTATTTATTAAAGAGGACGTACTAAAAAAATAATAATAAATTTGCAAGCTAAGAAGTAAAATCCCTCTAAAAATACATGATGCGCTCATTCAAACTGCAGGAAAAGCTAGCAGACTTTACGGCACATGATTTGTTGGGTGATGGTTGAATGGTGATGGAGAAATAGATCCAAATTAATACTAACAAAACCACCAAATATATATATATATTATATATATATATATATATATATATATATATATATATATGACAACATGAATGCATATAATCTACTACAGGGAATGCAAACAGACTAGAGTGTGTGCAATTTCCCCCTACAGAAGTGCACACAATCTAGTGTGTGTGCATTCTTCTTCCAAAAGGTAGAATCCCTAAGCCTAAGGGACCCCACACCCCGACCCGTCAAAGTGTTTAGGAGGATGTAAATCACAGTGACTCAATGGTTCAGCAGACAGGGCTAAATGCTGGTGCGCACAAGAAATCTGCCCACTTTAGACCTAATTCCCACAGTGGTCGCCGATGTTCGAACTTTGGTCTCTTCTGTCAAATACTGTCTATTGAACCATTGAGCTAAGCCCGTGTGGGCAGTGTGTGTGCATTCTTGACTATGTGTAATCATGTTGTGTCTCACAATTTCACGGAGGATATTGTATCATTGAAATATTAGCATATATATATATATATATATATATATATATATATATATATTTAATGTATGTATAGCTGCTACCATATTGGTTAAAGTCAATGTGGTGGATGCAGGCACATGTGGGTTATGTACTCATTTCCAATTGTTTATACAGCGTTTGTTTCACTTACTTTTCGCTGTTCCATTCAACGTTGCATATACGAAGTTGGAAAAAAAAGTTGTTTTGTGACATGTGTGAAGGGGATTAATTCATTTTGCATTTACAGAGTATTAAAGTGGTCTGATGTGACTTTACGTGGGGATTAATTACAACTGCCACACCCATTCTAGATAGTAAAGTTACAACTCTTCCTGCTGCTCACGGATGAGATTTGCCATTATATATTTGGTAAAAGAATTGCACCATAATTTCGAAAAATTACCGCTTCTACCACTATGACTTGATAGAGAAAGTAAATTGACAAAATACCCTTTTCTTCTTTTTTTGGATTGTGCCCTGTGACCCTACTCCTGACTTTCGTGAGTAAACCTTCGCCCTGTGACCCTAGCCGACAAAGGGCCACAAGCTGGTAAACCAGTCTCGTGAGTATGTGGGTAAACCCTCGCCCTGTGACCCTAGCCGGCAAAGGGCCACAAGGTGGTAAACCAGTCTCGTGAGTATGTGGGTAAACCCTCGCCCTGTGACCCTAGCCGACAAAGGGCCACAAGGTGGTAAACCAGCCTCAGTTTCCCATAGCTGACCGGCTCAAACTTGTCATGGCGGAGGATTGAACCCAAGACCTCTCGGTCAAGGGCGCTACCTCCTTACCACTTGAGCTGGGGTTGCCCCAGCAAGCCCTTTTCTTATTTAGACTAGGTTTAGTTTTCTTTTAGCCTAGTTTGTCTAAGTGTTAGCAAAATTCTGCCTTTATTACTTAGACACTTGTTGATTTTAGGTGGATTTCTCTTGCACTAGGCAGTATCATTATATTATTGGGATGTGTGCATACATATTTGCTAGTCAAACCCAGTCAAACCCGATCGTTAATTAACTCAATCCGTTAATAGCTATCAGCTAAGTCAATCGGCTAACATCTATTTGCCAAACACCCCGGCCATAGTATTAAAAACAGTGAAAAATCTATCTTTAAAAAAATATATAATTAAAATGGAGAAGCTGAAATCAATAAATTCTTGATATTTAAAATCTGATGAATAAATACCCACGGCAAAAATCTGGTCTTATTACAAAAATATCCATCAATGAGTACAAATAACATGCAATCATCATGACAAACATACACCACATACAAAATATTATTATACAAATATAAAATGAGATTTAAACCAAAAACTTTTAAATTTTAAATTTTAATATAATGCGGCCAAGAAACCATATATGTTTATTTCATACATTTTTTTCTTATTAAAAAAAAATTATGTACCCTTAAAAAATTAAAAGTACAAGCCATAAAACTACTATATAACTCACAGAAGAGGCTAACTTAAAATTTTATAATTATCAAGTTAACTGCATAGTAACTGGGTTGAATTGTCCTATTTTTCAATTTTTTTTTTTTTTTTGTACTTTTCAATTTCGTCAAGTTAATCTTAAGTTCATAGAATTCCGCCCCTAGAACGAGTCGTGGGGCTTAGCATGTTTGCAAAAATCGCGCCTAGGCGCTTGGTACAGTGGCGCCCGGCCGCCGTCAAGGAACACCGAAATTAGCATCCTCCACGGCCGAACCCCGATATATATATATATATATTTTGCGAATAACCCCTAACAAATTTTAAAAAAATAAAAAATAAAAAATTGGATGCCTAGAATCTTTTTCAACACTGGTCGTGAGTCACGCAATCATCCCCGTTTAGCCCACAAATCAGACCTTAGTCTTTATTTATTTATTTATTTATTTAAGAAAAGACCTTATTCTTTATATGCACACAAGATATCAAACTCACAATTTCCAGTGAGATTTGAATTACTATACACACAATTATTTATTATCGTGACATCAAGTCAGACGACGAAATCAGTATCGTAAGCCCGGCCCTGGTTATCATTTTGTTAATATGACTATATGAGGATTGAGTGATTCCGTGATTGAAGGGAGATGATGGGTTGGGGTGAGAGTTTGAAGTGGCAGTTTAGGGATTAGGAGGCATATTGCGAAGCATCCAATGATTTCGTGTCCGGTCGACGACGACGAGTCGACGACATTTCATGTTGCCCCAGCTGCTCTGCACGCATCGTCGTTTTTTGTCAGCTTTGCCTCATGTGACCAACAGCTGTCTTGTCGGATTTATTATTATTATTATTGTTGTTATTGTTATTATTATTATTATTATTATGAAAGAGTATCAAATTGAACTCATAAATTCAACGAAATAGTCTAGATTTTTTATGTGAAATTTTTTTGATGAAACCATCTGTAAAATAGTACAATTATTTAGTAGGTTACTGCGGATACAACACTAACTATATTAATACGTGACGTTCTAACTTTAGGTGGATGTTGAATAATGTACAATTTTTATATATATAAATATAAATGATTTTGATATATAAATGAGTTAATTATCGAAATGGTTATTTGACTATAGTAAAATTACTGATTTGGTCTTTGACTATTTTTCTTGACCAATTAAGTTTCTCAACTTTAAAATCTTAACAAATTTGGTCCCCCGTATGTTTTGCAGTTAGATATCCGTTAATTCGGAACCAAATTGATAATTTTGCTATAGTCAATGGACCATTTCAATCATCACATGCACCAGTTTCTCCTAAAGTTAATTATTGAAAATGATCCATTGACTATAGCAAAATTACCAATTTGGTCCCGAGTTAACGGATGTCTAACGGCAAAACAAACATAGGACCAAATTTGATATAAGATTTTTAAAGGTGAGAGACTTAATTGGTCAAGAAAAATAGTGAAGAACTAAATTAGTAATTTCGCTATAATCAAGGGATCATATCCATAATTAACTCTATAAAAACAGTTCAATAAAATAAAGAGTATTTTTAATTTTTAGAATAATATAGAGTTAATAAGATATTCATTTCACTCCTATTATACAAACGTCAATGTTAGTCCCAATTATAATTGATATTCATCATGTTAGTGGAGTGGAATTGTATTTATCGTTCCAAACAAAAAGAAAAGTGTGAATAGAATTTACGGATTTCATGACTATGCCCTATAGCTATATGTACAATGCAAATATGTCATGCCAACTTTAAATTTATTTTGTATTTTCCTATTTGAAATTATTATACTTATTAGGTTTTATAATATATGTAGATTGTGACTTTTTTGGATGTGCTTTGTTTAATTTGGTTGGTGATTTGGTTTTACTTGAAGGATGACGATATATACTAGTTGTTTGGTGGCTAGTTGCTTTTAATTCATGCATGTTTTGTTGTATATATAAGTCCTTTTATGTTTTTAAATACTACTGGCTCTATTACAATGCAGTATCTATTCATATACTTTCTCAAAGACCAATAACACCTCCACTGAGACTCGAACTTACAACATTCCAAATGAAAGTCCAACTCAGGTACCATTAGACCACATAGTCTTGGTAAAATAATTGTTTTTAATGAAACGCATTCTCATGGCGCGTTATTCTAATATTTCAATAGCTCATAGAGAGAGAGTACAATTATTGTTGCATTACTTTATCCTCAACAACTTTTTCCTTAATAGCATCCACAATAGTGAATTTAGATGATTTTTGAAGGTTTTGATGTACATGTGAATGGGAGAGAGTGATGAGAGAGAAGATTTAGGATTTTTTGTAGAAAGACCTAATTTTTATCTGCCCAGTAGGTTCCATCTGTGAAACGGTCTCACACTTCACAAGATAATTAATTCTATCATATCACACTCACTAGTATCACTGCTGGAAATTATGGAATTTCCGACCACATGAAAGTGATCTTAAATCAAGTCGAAAGCAAAAAGTGACCGGAAATAGCAACAAAGATTTTTCCGGATACCAAAAGTGGAGGGAACAAGACTTTCGACTTGATTTAAGATCACTTTCAGGTGGTCAAAAATTCCATAATTTCCAGCAGTGTATGATGTCTAAACTAAAGTTGACAAAATGAATCATACACCTTTTATCTTCTTGTAAAGTAGACTTTTTGAATTACAATCTTGAAATATCCATCTTAGATTCTTAGGCAATTGATATATTCCAAAATTGCAAATACTTTTGATTCTAAAGTTAAGATTTACTTCATAAAAATATGATGTTTTGTTGTGTTTAGTTTATCTAATAATCGCCAAATTTATACTAGATTTTTTTTGTGCGGGGTGGGCCTCAATTTGATTTGGATGATAATTAAAAAATATTTCTTCAGTACCCAAATGTAATAATTAATAATTCAGGTGAAGAAATTAGTACCCAATATCTAAGTTATATAATAGTTTAGATATGTGTGACTGGTAAAATTATTTTAAAACAAAATTCATGTTAGTTTGGATATAGGAAATTGTGGTTTTAGTTCCTTAATTAATTTTTACTAGTGTTTTTAGTTCAAAATTTCTTTTTTAATGTTGTGATAACTCTTAACTTTTTAAACAAGTTATAATTTTAGGACAAGTCCAACAGCTGTGTGGACCATAATCCACGCAATAATTGTTGCCTTGGACAGGAGATTATAATTTTATATTTTTATTCATAAAATAAATTATATATACTTCGTCCATCTTATTTTACATGTCTAGTTTAATTAACGCAAACTTGATTAAGTTATATAACTCAATTTCTTCATAATATTAAATTTAATATTTATATATTTAGAAAGTACATTAAAAGTAATACTAAACAAAATAAATTTAAAAAGAGTAACAAAATACTTTTTAAAAATACAAAGAAGAAAGATTTAGTTTAAGAAATGAATAGTAGATAATACCAATAAAATTGAACAAAGGAAATAATTAATAATTTAAATTCTAATATAATTTAATTTGATAAGTTCAAGTCATGCGTTCTTTTTTAAAAAAAAAAAAAATTAAATTACACATTCACACCCAACATCTACATTGAACTATAAATGAAATATATACAATAATGTAAAGTGTTAAAAATCAAATGTGAATGAGATCCTCTCATAATAAATTCCATTGGATCGGAGTTGAAAGTTTCAGATATTTGAAGCTGCATTTATTACAACTTCTGTAATGAGATCTGTTGTTTATCTGCATCATGGCCCTCATTTATTTTACATAAACAAATTTGGAAAAAACGAAAATGTTATATGAACAAATTAAATACATTTTCAATGTAAACATTTCATGTTACATAATTAGTAATGTTACAAAATGTTTTAGATTTGTTTTAGTTGGGCAAACATCTAATTTTCGATTAGTGTCAAATTACACTACTTCTTAGGATCATTTTGTGACAATTGTGTGATTAGATTTTAAACACTTTTATGTTTTGTAGGAAAATTGAGGTAAAACAAAGGTGAATTGGACAAATATGATCTAAAATGGAAAGGAAGCTTAAAGTATGCTATTACGAGCAGTCGAGTCCCATTACACTCGTAACTTAGTTCATAACACTTGTGATATGAAATTCAGTTTTGCTATTACGAGCGCTATTACACTCATAACTTGGTTCATAGTAAAGAGTATTAGAAGGCCAGCTCTACTACTACAAATGGAGTTGCGCTCATAGCTTGGCTCGTAACAAGGAGCATCAGAACCCCATTTATGCTACTACGAATGGAGTTACGAGCGTAGGAGGCTTCCTAGCGGAGAGCATCAGAATCTCATCTCTATTATTACGAGCAACATTACGCTTGTAATAGCCTGCATAGCAGCCATCATCTGAATCCTGGACCTGCTATTACGAGGCTTATTATGAAAGTAACAAACCTCATAACTTAGGGAAATCCGAGAACTATAAAAGCAACCGGGAGAGTTAGAACTTTCAAAAGAGTTTTTTTTTTTTTTTTTTTTCATTGTAGTTTTCCTTTAGACTAGCTATGGAACTCTTTTTCCCTTTTCAAATTTCAAACACTTTTAGCTTTTAATATTTGTTAGATTCACTTTCCAATTACAAGTTATATATTCTATTGCACTTTTTTGAAAGAATTTCCTACACTTTTTGTATTGTGTTTTGATCAAATTGCTTTATTGTTTTGTGCTTATGATGAATTGTGCTCTTATTGTTAAATTCCTTGTAATTTCATTCCTTAGAATGTGTGAGTGGATTCCTAGAAGGGCTATAGGAATGTAGACTAGGGTTTTGGGGCAATGTAGTTTTTGAATTGGTTAATTAAGGAGATGAGACTTGATGTGTTGATGTTGATCAACATGATTGGGTCCTGATTAGGAAGTGATGATAACCTAATCTAGACTTGAGGGGTTGATATACCATCCTTGGCTTTTGAGAAAAGGGAAGCATGGGATGTTTAGGACATTAAGTGTTTGATAAAATGCTCCTTAGTCATTTATGAGGTATGAGAATATCCTTTAGTGCTTAGTGTGAAATGACCTTAAGAAAGGCTTCCTCCTAGTTCATATAACATCCTTCCTCTATTCAATTAAATCTCTCCCTTATTCCCGATTTAAACATACTCCTACCCCTAGTTGAACTTCCCATTCCCCCTTCCATTTTCTCTTGATTGTCTTATCAATTTTTTTTTTCTTTTTTTTTGAAACATTATCAATTATCTTTAATTTCTTTCATTGTGCACTCTCAAATCATTACATGTTAGGGGTATATTTCCACTCAAATCCTATGTTGGGATGTTACCTTGTGCTTGAGGACCAAATCACTGAACTCTTATCGTCAATCTTTCGAGAACGATATCTGGTGTAAGAATACCCCTCATATATAATCCACACCTCTATTATACCACTTCCATCAATTTACTTTATGCTTTATAATGTAATATAATGAACAATAATTCAAAAGCTATGTCGCACAGAAATAGGAAATGAAAAAGGGTAAAACAAGAAATACATGATGCGAAATGCGTGGAAAAAAAATAAAAATATTAAAAAATATATAAGTTTGCATTTATAACTATTTTCTTTAAATAGTATAAATATTAATTGTATAATAGTTTCTTTGTAGAAACAAATATTTTTATTCCTTTTTAGAATTATGAAAATAGTTTAATTTTGAAATGTTTTATCATATATTCATATGCCATTTTTAAAGTTTGCATGTTTTGTAATATTACTTTTCTGAAAATGTAATCAAGATTCTAAGACCTAATAAGAAGGAATTGAAGTCTCAAAATCATGTGAAGATGAGAAAACAAGTGATGGGATTAAGGGTTGCTTTGGAGCATGTTACCTAGGAGTTCTCATGTGCTAATAATTTTTGGATGTCTGCCCTACAACTCTCACACTCTCACATGCACACATCATTACTTTTTTATTTTTTATTTTTGAAACACACACATCATTACTTTACTTGGCTAAATGGTTTGGCTGCACCACCATGCATGTGCATTCCTATGCTTTTTTTTTTTTTTTTTTCTAGAGTTAAAATTTTATAAGAATATTTTAAAAGTCTACAATGTATTATAATCAATTAACATGTAAATACAATGTGCTAGAGTCAATTGACATGATGCGTACTATGGTTCACACAACTATATATAGTGATCGTACTATGGTTCACACAACTATATATACTATGGTGATGCGTTATTACAAATAAATTTGTAGTAAAATTAATCTGAATAGCAGAGCTCATACAAATATGTATATTCATTACTGGAAATTATTGAATTTTCGACCACCTGAAAGTGATCTTAAATCAAGTGAAAGCAAAAAGTGGTCGGAAATAGCAACAAGGGTTTTTCCGGATACCAAAAGTGGTCGGAACAAGGCTTTTGACTTGATTTAAGATAACTTTCAGGTGGTCGGAAATTTCAAAATTTCCAGTAGTGATTATCGATTGAACGTATTTTGGATTTAAATTGATGCTTTAGTGTTACTATAATGCACTTATTGTGTGTATAAAATGAAATTGGATAGCATATTCATAAAAATGTAATTAAAATAATACCTCAATGTTACTATAATGAAATTAGTGTGTGTCGAAAATGAAACTAAAATAGAGCTCATACCATAATCTATGCTGGTGCATGGATCACGGTCTATAGTAAAATTTGTTGATAATTAATATAATGAGAAGATATACGATGCATCAATGATAGCATGGTTGAATGTTTGATACTATAGTAATAATAAGTTATAAGATGGAATGGGGATTTTTGAGCAATTTCAATTTGTACCATTTTTACCTGCATACATGTCAGTCATCATAATCCATGCTGGTGCATCAGTGCATGGATCACGGTCTACAGTAAAATTTGTTGATAATTAATGTAGAAGTTATATGATGCATCAATGATAGCATGGTTGAATTTTGATACTATAGTAATAATAAGTTATAAGATGGAATGGGGATTTTTGAACAATTTCAATTTGTACCATTTTTACCTGCATACATGTCAGTCATCATAATTCCAAGAAAGAATAAATCCAAACAAACATTTTGTTATATTCAAATTAATATTGATCAAGTAATAAGAGCGTGTTCAATCATTTTCATTCTTTGAAAGGTTCATTCTACTTTCATCCAACCTAGCAGTGAGGGACCATGAAAAGTTCATCACACTGACAATTGCCTCACAACAATGACCACTTTTTACGTAAGTGGCCTGGGACGACTGCATGTTAGAAATGATATCATTTACACAGTACAACTAATCCCTTTAAACGAACACTATATAGCTAGCGTGTGAGAGTGATGGTGCCATGGACCCATGGTGGTTAGGTCCATTTTCATTTGACCTAACTTTCATGGCTGATTATTAGTTATATTTGCTTTGATTTGATACACATTTAATCATTGATGGTTCATTTTGCTATTACAATGCAAGGAAAAAGACATGTTTTCTACTCTTTGTGTTAGTTATGTACCCATACGATGTAGCTGGCGACATCATCAACCTTCACACCACAAAAATGACTTTCATGTTAACTTGAACTGCCATATCTTTTGGTTTACTTGGCAAATAATGTATGTTCAATTATTTAACTGCATATTCAGTTCAGGTGAAATAATTGTTCAATTAAAACAAAATGTATGTTCATTTTTTATGTATAATAATGTCATTAGGGATGTGCAAACAAGTCCAAAACTTATGAATCAAACTAATTCATCCAATTTTCAAGTATTGCCATTGTTGGTTTTAGGGTTTTTGGGCTCAGGAAGGTCCAACACAACCTTGGTTGGTGATACACCTTTCAAAAGTAGAAAGAAATAAATAACTTTAGTGAATGTGTCTCTCTATTCTCTTGGCATGGACTCACCCCTTTTACAACATCGGAGGGACCTTTATATAGCAGGCCCTCCTTGAATTCGGGCTTAAAAACACATATTTAAGGCTTTGACTACTAATTATTTCTGAGGGTCGTTGGGTTGTCGTTACTGGGCCTCCCAACCGCTCTTTGACTGGGCTCTTCAACACCTTCTTAAATGCCCTCCAACGGCTCTCTATCCCTCGTGCTGACCGAGTCCATGTTCCGACCTTGGGGTTGGCCCGACTCCTCGACTCGGTTCAGACATCTCTTGGGCTTTACTGCTTTTGGGCCTCTGCTCTCTTCCTTGGGCTTCTCCTTATTCCCCTTGGGCTTTCCAATCCTTTTTGGGTCGGGGTCCACAACCCATCAGCCATTGAATTGGTATTTACTTTGGTAACAAAAATAAATAAATAAATAGAGTTAATCAACGATTTGGTCCCTCAATTATTGTCAAACTGTGAATGTAATCCTCTAATTCCTTAATCATCGATTTAGTCCCCGAAAATAATTTTTTTTAGTCATTTTAGTCCCTCCGTCCGTTTTTCGGCAAAACTCCGGTTAGACCTCCGATTTACCAGGGTCAATTTTGTCATTTCATTTTAATTTGCCACAAAATTCTCTATTTCGTATGTACATAATTGTATGGTAGAATACACATAAACTCCTAACATAATACACATAATCTAACATATAATACATAACACACATAAACTATTAACATAATACACATGAACTCTTAACATAATACACATAAATCTTAACATAATACAAATAAACTCTTAACATAATACACATAAAAATAAAAATAAAAATTGTAATAGAATTGGATGGACGAAACGGTATCCGTTCGGCTGTTACGTAAATTGCCCACGAATTTATAGAAACAATGTTGTTTTGAGTCAGGGCACACAATGTATTGTGTAACTTGGTGCACGATATAATTTGCCTATTTTAATAGGATAGTTGACATATGACAGGGCCGGGTTGAACCCAATTCCAATGATAATTGGGCCTGACCTTTTTATCCTTGAATCAATATTTTTCAATTTTCACAAGGGCGAGAAAGTTTGAGTGTCTCATGAATTCATGATACAGGTGACCTATGAGCCTTGGGCCAAAACAATTTTTGAACATAAGCCTAATTGATTGGATGAGGCAAATTATACCATGGATAGATTAAGGTCTACTTGCATTGTTGACCCTAGTTTAAAATGACATTCAAATGATGTGTTGTTAACATATTATGTATATGTAATTAATATATTATGTATCTATAAATAAATTGAAAGAACATAATATGTTAAATGTAGTAACACATACTTTATTAGTTGAAGGTACATAATATGTTAATTGCATGTACATAATCTGAATATAATTTTGGATCGGGGTCCACAATGTAAGATAGGCTCTAGTCCATTGCAAATTATATTACAGACCACGAATCAATCGTTATGCTGTGGAGAGATATTCATAATCGCATAAAAGAAAAACATTTATTAAATTATGAATTTTCTGTTATGAGATTATGAATTTACAGTTATGTAATTATGAATTTTGTAACAGAAAATTCATAATCTCATAACAGAAAATTCATAATCGTTAACTGCCTCACGAGACTTAATTTAATGATTCAAGGATTACTCTAGAAGCCTTGCTCTTTAGCGGTAGGATATGAGTTCAATTCCCCACTAAAGAGACGGGGGTTATTGCGAGGCCCAAGGTACGGTCAAAAAATTAAATTGATCTTTATGTACGTACAAAATATACGAACATAAATAAAAATTGAAAACTGATTGAATAACTCGCGATTTACTTAATTGTAGCACGTTGGGGAGGGAAACTAGTGGTTAATTAATTAGAAGACCACATTAGGTAGAAAGTGCAAGATACGCATTGAAATAGGATGGTCAAAATCAGAAGAAAAAGGAGTAGTGGTCGGCTGCTGAAAATGACATTTTACCATAAAACTTCAATTCATGAACATTAATTTTGTTTGCAAGTTGTGTTGGATGAATAGCCAGAAGAGGATCTCTAGGCAACGATGCTATTTAAATTTTTGAGTTAATGTTTATTTTAATACATATTTTCCAATATATATCCTTAAAGAAAATGTCTTCCTCATTATATTGAAATGCCAACAAACTTATTTATACATAAATATAAATAACTATAGTTAAGTTTGTTGGCATAAATATAATGCAAATATATTTGAGTGGAGTGAAAATGTGAAAATATTTATGACAAAATACAAAACATAATCAATTAGATAAAATAATTTGAATAACAATATATTCATAAATACTTTTTAATTTTAATTTCTTTTAATTAGATCGATTTTTTTAAATTAATTCGAATACATAAACTATAATATAAATTTATATACTACATTAATTAAATGATTCATAAAAAATAGATTAAATCGAGCATTTAATTTGTTAATTAAATGATTCATAAAAAGTATACTAAAAATATTTAATTTATCTTGTGAAAAATGAAAGAGATAAAATAAATGAGAAAAAATATTGTTAATGAGCTTTGAACCTATGACATAGACCTTTTAAAGTTAAGTTTAAAGTTCAACACTTCAACCAACTAAAGTATTCAATTATTGATAATTTTAACATAAATATCGATTTTATATAACATTTTATGTATATATATATATATATATATATATATATATATATATATATATATTATATATTATATATATATTTATATATATGAGGTTTAAGTTTCAGTGCTGGTGATTAATATGCGCGAGTTTTGTACTTAATGTGCGTGAGGTATGTGCTTAATGTGCGTTAGTATGTAATACTTAATGTGCGTGAGTTTTGTTACTGTGTGGATGAGTTTTGTGCAATGTGCGTGAGTGTGTACTTAATGTGAGTTGTTGAAATTTTAAAGTGCATGAGTTTTGTGCTTAATGTGCGTAAGTTTTGTGCTTAAAGTGCATGAGTCTTGTACTCAAGGTGCGTGAGTTTTGTAAAAATGTGAGTGTGTACTTGTTGTTAAAGCTTAAGGTGCATGTGTTTTTGTACTTAAGGTGCGTGAGTTTGTATTCTGAATGTAATTTGTTTGTGTGTTTAATGTGCGTATGTTGTGTACTTAAAGTGCGCCAATGTAATGCTTAACGTGTATCCACCCTCACAACCACACGGGAAGCACCACCTGCATCCCTTTCCTATATATATATATATATATATATATATTATATATATATATATATATATAATATATATATATATATTATAAGAGAGAGAGAGAGAGGAGAGAGAGAGAGGTGTACTCTTTTGAAGTGAAAGTGACATGTAAACAAACAGTCAAAAGGAGAAGAAATTTTGAATTTTTTGGAGAATTCAAATATGTAAGATTGGATGTAGCAACTAGCAAGCAATCGCTAGTTTTAGTATGGCCTTGCAGCTTACGAGCTAAGCTCTACCCTATTGCCTATATAAAGAGACATTTTCTTTATAAAAAAATGATAATTAAAGCATGTTTCCTTTTTTTTTTAAATTTAATTATTTTCTAATTCTTAAAATACAAAATTATTGCCACCTATTATGTAGTGTGATGGTACGAAAATTTTTCAATGTTTTTTGAGCTCGAAGAATCAATGCCCCACTTCCATAATTCGAACAAGTGACCACCCAATTAAAAGGGTAAGAGAGGTGTCATCACACTACATATAGTGTTGGTTGATAATTAAGTGATGATAGTCCTGAGACTAGCATAGTAATTGATTACCCAACCTCAAATCACAGCTCGTTGCGGTAAGGCAGAGTTCTAGTCCTAGTTCAAACATCATTGGAGTTGAGCTCCCTAGATTCGAGTAGGGTATGAGTTAGGCTCTTTGTGCACACAGTAACGTACGAGATTGACTAAAAATCTGCTTATGCAGTTTGGATTTACATCCACTGCACGTTAGGATTAATCTAGCGTAACTTGTAATACTGTGTATTTAAAAAAAAAAATTAATTGGTAATAAGATACATATAAGGTTAGTATGTTAAAGACTTTGTGATCAAACTACATTGAAAGAGTTACATGTTTGATATCTATAGATGAGTAGACACATAATGATGAGTGAGTAATTAGCTAAGGTATATGTAGTGTTGAATGTACAGGTAAATAATAATGACCGGTAGTAATTAGATAGGGACATAAATAGATTGGTAATTATAACTTATAAGTAAAGTGCATATGTATATATTTATTTTAATTTGTACCATATAAAGTATAAAATATAAAAACATGCAATGTTTTATTTTTTAGCTAGAAAGCAGAAGAATTCTCTCACTATTGGATAAGCCAACCTATAAATTCAATTTTTACTTTAAACATGTATATATGAGTTTGAAATATATCATTAACATATACTGGTATTTGGTAATAGTTGTTACCTGATCGGGTTAATGGATTTGACTTGTTTATAACATTAGTTAATTGTAGAAAAATGTTTGTTAAATTAACTGTTAACGATTAATTATTAGCTAATTACATATAAAATGACTTTTTCAAAAAGCAATTCTAAATTTTTTTTAAACCAAAAATATACAGACATCAACTTTTCAGGAACAAAACAAGAAAAAAGGGTAAAAAATCTTGGTCGCAAATAGGGAAATGGCAAAATAATAATTGTACTTCAGTTCTTAGATCTTAGGTTCTGCAGAGGCCAGCTCCTATATTCCTATATTCACCCACTCCCTATA
>VALG01010111.1:42447-75467 GCA_009835305.1 Ipomoea purpurea
AATATTAACTTAAAAAAATTTTTACATTTTACCAACACCATTTTTATTTTTTTTTTTTTTTGGAGGGAAAAAATTTACATAACATCATAAATATCAAAAAATACTAAGTTTACAACTTATTTTTCTAATTTTTTTACTTAAAAAAAAAAAACAAAATAAACAAAATTTTGGAAATTTTTTTTTTTAAAAATTTTTGGATTTTCATTATTAACTTTTTTTTTCCATTAATTTTTTTGTTGACAAAAAGTTATTGAATTTGCATTTTAAACCAAATTTTGGACCATTATAAATAAAAATTAAAAATTTACTAGGTTTAAATATTTAAAAAATTTTTTTGGGGGGGAAAATTATTTACTTAAAAAAAAATTTAAAATTTAAAATGTTTTTTGCAATGGGCTTTGAATCCAAGGGGGGAAACCAATTGGGCGGTGGGCAAAAATGATTGGTTGTTTTTGGCCACACGTTGGTTTCCACCTTGGCAAAAAAGATGGGTTTTTTTTTTACAAAGTTTCCAACAAAACGTGTTGGTGGTTTTTTTTTGTCATTTTTTCAACAAAAAAAAAAAAAAGCGGACGGGCTGTTTAAAATTTCAAAAAAAAAAAAAAATTTATTTTTTTTCACTTGCCCGTTAAAATTGGCGTTTTCCTTTTTTTTGCAAAATTTCAAAAACATAAAATTTTAAAAAAAAAAAAAAAACAATAATGAAAAAATCTTAAGATGTAATTTTTAAAATTGTTTTTGGAAAATCTTTTTTTAAACCAAGTATTAAAAAAAAAAAGTTTGTGAAAAACAATTTGTGATAGGAGCTTATTATTGTTTCAATAAATTTTTCGAATTGGGTTTTCAAATAATTTAAATCCCAAAAATGTTTGAAAACTTCTTTGTAATTCACAAAAAATCACAAAGGAATTATAATTTTGTTTCATTAAAAAAAATTTTTTTGGATAAAACTATAAAAACAGGGTTAAAGAAAATTAATTAAATCTTTAAACAGTTAAACATTTAAAAAAAAAATTTATGAAAATCTTAAACAAATTATAAAATTATTTAATGAACTATTAAAGTATAAGAAATTATTAAAAAAATTTACTTTGTTATAAAGGGAAAAAAAAAAAAAAAATTTATTTAAATCTACTGTATTTTTAAAATTTATAAAAAAAAATCTTACGAATTTTTAGGAAATTTATTTGAATCTTACAAAAAAAATTTATAGATTTTATGAAAATTCTACAGTATTTAAAAAAAAATTTATGAATCTTAACAAAAATTGTTTTTTTGCTCACCTTTGCGGCAAAGAATTGGGAAAAACACGGGGTTTCCACAATCACATTAAAAAAAAAAAAAAAAAACCTTTTGAACCAATTTGAAGGGCCAATTTGCCCCTGGGTTCACCCCCCTTGTTTGCTCTTTAAAAAAATTTAACTTTTTTTACCATAAAATCTTCATAAGATTTCAAAAAAAAATTTTTTTTTTTCAAAAACTAGCAAAAAAAAAACGATTTTCTTTTTTTTTTAAAAAAAAAGAACAAATTTTTAAAAAAAATTTATTTTTGAAAAAAGGTTTTTTTTTTTTTTTTTTTTAAAGCTTACTTGGTTTTTCTAAATTTTACATTTGTTAGTATTCTTGTTTTCAAAATTATTACTTTTTTCTTCAAAAAAAAAAAAAAAACCTACTTTAACACCAAAAAAGAAACCAATTTTTAAAAAAATTTAAAAAAAAAACGCCCTCCACTGAGGCGGAAAAAAAAAAAAAAAAAACTTTCAATAATTTCTTTTCCAAATGAAAAAAAGGTTCCAAAAAAACCGGGGGTACCCATTAAAAGAACCCAACATTAGGGGTTCCCTTGGTTATTTTTGAAGTTTAAATTAATTTTGCCTCCAACTGAAAAAAAAAAAAAAATTTTCCCCATGGATTCCAACCATGGAAATATTTTGTTAAGTTATATATTTATTTGTTTATAAGAGGGTTTGGAAAAAAACCATTTAACAAATTATTTTTTTTTTTACAATTTTGGATTTACCCAAATTTGGGGTACGGTTTTGGAAAAACCTGTCAATTTTCTTAAAAATTTTTCAGCTGTTTTGGTTAGGAGTTGGGAAAAAAAAAAAAAATGAAAAAAAAAAAAAGTCAATGGAAAAAAAAAAAAAAAATTTTAGTTGAATTTGGTTTTTACCGGAAAAAAAAAAAATGATCTTTCTTTTTTTTTTTTTTTTTTTTTTTTTTTGAGAAAAAATTTTCATTTTTTTTCCCGTTTTTGGCACAAAGTGAAGCAAAGGCAAAAATTCAAAAAACCCAACTGCTTTTTTTTTGCGCACCAACGACCAACCATTTCCCCCACCAACTTGCCATTTTTTCACCCAATTGGTATATTTTTAAAAAAAAAAAAAAAGATATTTTAAAAAATTTAAAATTTAAAAAAAAAAAAAATAACTTTAATGGCTTTTCATTTTTCAAAAAAAAATTAAAACAAAAAACACACCTAAAAAAAAAGGAAACAAGGTTTTCTTTTTTTTTGGAAAATGCAAAAAAAAAACCAAAAAAAAAAACCAAACGGAAAAAAGAAAAAAAAAAAAAAAATAATTTTTTTTGAAAAAGTGGGGACTCATTTTTTTTTCCAAAAAAGAAGTGGAATTTTTTTTTTTTGGGCTTTCCCCAAAAAAAAAAAAAAAAAACCAAACTCTTAAAAAGTTACTTCCTTATTTTTAGAAATTTGGGCAAAAAATAAAACTAAAATTTTCCAAGCCAATATTTTACTTGGGTAAGAAAAAGTTAAAATTACCAAAAAAAATTGGCAAACCTTGGGAACTTAAATATGCGAAAAAAAAATTATCAAAAAATTTTTTGGTTTTACTTTTGGACCAAATTTTTTTTTAAAAACTTAAAAAATTATTGTCCCTTTCAAACTTTTAAAAAAAATTTTTTTAAAAAAACCAAAAAATTGGTTCCTCCATTTTGTTTTTGACAAAATTAGTCCCCCAAAAAAACCGTTAAAAAAAACTTTGAAGACCAAAATTGGGTTTAATTTTTTTGCTATAGTTCAAATTTTGGGACCATTTTTTTTTTTGGTTTAATTAAAACTTTTTAAGGGGAAAATGGGGCAATTCAGGTTTTAGTTTTTTCTCGAAAATTTGAACCGAAAACCGGGGAAAAAAACTTTAAGGTTTTTGGGTTCGGGTTTTAAAATATACCGAAAAAAAAAAACAAAAAACCGTGAACAACAGTAATTTGGGGGGATTCTTTTGTTAATTTAAAACTTGGAAAAACGTTTCAAAATTTTTTAAAAAAAAAAAAATCGAAACCCCGAAATTTGTTCGGTAAAAAAAAAAAAAAAATTTGAAACTGAAACCGAAAAAAACCATTTTTGAAATTTTAAAAAAAAAAAATATTATAATAAATAATAAAAAATTAAAAAATAAAAAAAAATTACATTAAAAAAAAAAAGCCAAAAAAATTAAAAAATTTATTTTTTTTTAAAAAAACCATTTTATTAAAAAGGGGCTTATCAGGAAAAGCTAATTTTTTTACCAAAAAAATTTACTTTTCAAAAAAAAAAATCGATAAAAAACAAGGCCTTTAAGGCTTTAAACAAAAAAAAACTCTTTCAGGTTTTCAGGGGCTTTCCCTTTTAATTTTAATTAGCTTTTTCAAGCCTTTCCAAAGGCTTCATTAAGGGGGGGGGCTTTTAATAGGCTTTTTTTCAAAAAAAAAGGGCTTAAGGTTTTGGCCCAAAAAAACAAAATTTGGCCCTTTATTATTTTTTTTTAAATCGAAATATTATGGCTCGTGATTGCGGTCATTATTAAAAAAAAACGGAAAAAAAATTTAAAAAAAAAATAGGGGGGAAAAAAGTTGGGGTCCAAAAAAAAAAATTGGCCCCCTTTAAAAAAGTCGGGGGGACCCGGATTAGGGTGGCAAATTTGGGGGTTTCCCGCCTAAAAAACTAAAAAAAAAAAAAAAAAGGGGCTTACATTTTCATATCCCCTTAAACCTGTTAAAAAAAAAAAAAATTTTCTGCAATTTAAAGGGTCCAAAGTTGGGTGGGACTTGGTTTTTAAAAACCAAAAATGTTTTAGAAATCTTTCAACCAATTTGTTGACACGTGGTTTAACTTTTTAAAATTGTTTTTTTTTTAAAAAAAATGAATTGTTGTTGACTACGGGATTAAATCCCGGGCCCCCCACCCCAAAACCCCCACCCACGCCGACTCCATTTCGTTACGTTGGGGTCACAAATTCGGGGGGACCCCAAATGGCCAGGAACCCAACTTATGTCTTTATTTAAAAATCGTTTATTTTTTTTACCTTTTGGGGATTACATTTCTAAGGGAAAAACAGGGGGTTTAAATTTTACCAAATTTGCGAACCATTTTTTTTACTTTTTAAAAGCCTTTCGTTTTTAGCTTCTTTTTACCCCCAACCAAAAGGGGGATCAAAGCTAATGTTTTTTTACTTGGTTCGATTTTTGGCTAATTCCCCCCACCCTTGGAACCGCTTACTGTTTCCAAATTTCGGGGGGCCTTGGAATTTCATTAAAAAAAAAAAAAAAAAATATAAAAAAAAAATTTTTTGAAAAAAAAAAGTTAGTAATTTTTTAATTTTACGGTACGGAGTATTATTTATTTTCATATTTTTTAATGAAAAAACTCAGTCAATAAAATATGACATTTTAGAGAAAAAAATATTTTAAAACTTATTCGAAATTCAATTTTCAAAGAAATTAGTGGACCGTGCTTAGAAATTAGAAAATAGGAGGACTAATTAAGTAAGAAATCTATATAGTTTAGATATATATTACGTAGTAATTAAATCATTAAAAAGCTTTTTTTTTTTTTTTTTGTCTTTTTTTTCTTTTCTTCCAGGGAAAACCTACGCTAATTGATCGGAGTAGAAGTATGTTCTTCTATGATTTTGTTTTGGGTGGAGGAAGTGTTCTTCTATAATACTACACTTGTTTCTCTCTCTACATCCTCAGCTGAATGATAGGTGCTACCCAATATTATTCTGTTTTCTTTAGCGGTAACCGGTTTATTTTTTTATTTTAAATTTTTTTCTAAGTATTCTTTAAAAGCCCCCTAGCACCTCCCAACTCTTCATCTCTCTCACTAAACTCTTCTAATTACACCAATTATCTTCATGGACGGCAGAAAGGAAGACAATCTTGAATGGTGGCTGTTGAGGGATTCCGGTTTGTTGTCAGTGATCGAAAATCACAACCGGCTCCCAAGTCCTTTGTGCATGTAACTCCGGCCCGGAAACTATCCCAGCCAGTCAAATGGATTTCAAAACCCTAATCTTTGGGGATAGTGATAGATTCCAGGTAAATATAAACCACACCCTGTAACTCCGGCCACCGGAAACTACTACTCGGCTGGATTTCTAAACCCTAATATTGGGATATGATAGATTCAGGTAAATATAAACCCTGATCTTTCCCTCTATGATCTTGAGCAGCGTTTGTTGATGAACTTATCGTCTAACCAATCCGGTGTTTATGGAAACAGTAATTTCCCAGCTGCTAGTTCACGTATTGGGACTGGAATTTGGAATTGGCGTGTATCCCCATATGGGAATAGGAATCTAACACTGAATAATGGTTTTGAGGGGGGTTTTGGTGATCTAAATTCAAATACAAATAATGGTTTAGGTGAGATCCAATAACACTGGATTAGTGGACTACAATTTGACTAATAATAATAATCTCAACAACACCTATCCTCCAACAACTCAAGATCATCAGTGTCGCTCGTTGTTGTTTTCGAGTTTGGGAGGAATTGAGGGGAAGATACCTTTGGTAGTGACTAAGGATCAACACAGCTGTCGTGTGTTGCAAAAAAAGCTGGAGGAGGGGAAACTGACGACATTCAGATGATATTCTCGGAGGTTAAGAATCATGTTTGTGAACTTATGGTGGATCAATCCGGCAACTATCTCGTCCAAAAGCTTTTCCAAGTATGCAACCCACAACAAATGACCGAGCTGCTTGCCGTCGTCATCAGAGATCAGTGTCGGTTAATGGCCATATGCCTCGACATGCACGGGTATATATACATGGGTTTGCTAACGTTGTTGTTCTGTTTGTTACATATATAATATATATATATATATATATATATATATATATATATATACTATATATATATATATATATGTCTGTATTGAAAGTGTGAGCGTGCATATGTAGGACAAGAGGCCGTGCAAACAATGCTGCGGCATTTTGACGACGTGGAGCAGAGGGCGGTGGTTGTGGCGGCTCTCAGGCACATCACGGTCACCTTGACCAAAAGTGTTAATGGCTATCATGTGATTCAGCACTGTGTCAAGTTCTTCTCCAATGAAGAGAAAAAGGTACTAACTATATATTCTTTGTTGCTGCTATTTCCGATCACTTTCACCTTTCTGGTGGTCGGAAATTCCATAATTTCCAGATTCTATTGTCATCTTGCCCCACTTATTAAGTTGCATGCATTATTCTTAATTTGCAGCAAATTCTGAATATTGTAGCGGATAACTGTGTGGACATTGCGACCGACAGGAGTGGGTGCTGTGTCCTACACATTTGTGTGAAAACGCTGATGCACAATCTCGGGAGCGTCTTGTGGCTGAGATAACACTTAATGCATTGGTTTTATCTGAACATCCTTATGGGTATGTATGTATATTATGTATATATAGCCTTTAATTTGCTTGCTTGAATTGGCTTGATCTAAATAAAACATAAACATGATGATCAGGAACTATGTTGTGCAAAACATCCTGGGGCTAAGGATACCCCACTATAGGTCAGAGATAGTGAGACAACTCGCGGGGAGGTTCGTTCATCTTTCAATGAACAAATACGGGAGCAACGTGGTGGAGAAATGCTTGAAAGAGTGTAGTAGTAGTAGCGGTGAGAGTGAGGCCAGGATCATCATTGAGGAGATCGTTTCCAGCCCTAATTTCTTGATGGTTCTTCAGGACCTTTTTGGCAACTACGTTGTTCAGTCTGCACTTGCTGTATCCAAGGTTCATTTCATTAATCTAATCAAACAAACCTTAATATAATCAATTTCCAACACACATTCATTATAATATTCTTGAATGTTTTGTCAATAATGATGCAGGGAGCGCTTCGGTTTGCATTGGTTAACATTATCAACATGCACTATCCGTCCCTGCACAGTCATCCCCACGGCAAAAGGGTTTTGGCCAAGACTACCAGAACAGGAAACAAGCTAATTTAAGCTTAGGCTAAGCAGCTTAGAGTGTAGTGTAAGTGCATGGCCGGGGCGATATATGTGTTGTAAGGTGTTAGTTGTTTATTGAGGGGCATTATATATACATATATATATATATGTTGTCTGCAACTTGTCTGTCTTGTTTTGTTGAGTTTAGTGCTCATAATTATATTGCCTCTTCTTAATGGTCAGCAATTAGTGTTAGTAGAGCAGATCATGTACAATAAAGGGATTATTATTGTATAATCTGTGCTTTCATTGCCCTTGCTTGCTTGTTATAATGATAATGTTCTGCAGTTGCTTCCCTTTTTATATATCAATTTTTCCTCATAAAAAAAGTGAAAAGAAATGGAAAGTTGGAGAAACAAAAGTTGAGATTAATGTAGTTTCTATTTCTGACACTACTGGAAATTATGGAATTTCCGACACTTAAGTGATCTTAAATCAAATCTAAAGTAAAAAGTGATCGGAAATAGCTATAACGGTTTTTCTGGACACCAAAAGTGGTCAGAAGAAGGCTAACTTAGATCATTTTCAGGTGGTTAGAAATTTCATAATTTTCGGCACTGTGAGGTAGATACTCCTTTTAGGGTTTCATTACTCCATATTTTTTACTTTCTTTGCAGACCGGTTTCATGCCTCCCTCTTGCAAGGTATAGTACTGCCTTTATTAGTTTTGTAGTTTTTTTTTTCTTTAATTTTGTGATATTTGTTGTGTTAATTAGGGTACAATGAAAGAAATTTTAAAACAGATTTTCTCAATTTTAGAGTTAATCAGCCCGTGTATCTTCATTATCACTAATTAAGGTGGTTACTAATAAACTAAAATTGTACTATAGATCTCCTCAACTTGAATTGTAGATATCCAAAAATTTGTTTGATCTAATTCAATGAATTTTGAAAAGGAAGTGCTAAAATCTTGGACTAATTAATTATCTTTTTGTTCACATTTTCCTTTTAAAAAGTACTTAATTACATTGGATTAGAGATGCCAATGTGGTTAGATACACTTGGGTTGGTATGGATGGGGTTAGCCCACATGCTATCGTGTTGGGCCACCATGACGATCTTTTATATTAGGCCGTGTCGTGCCACCTTCCCGGTAATGCAATCATTGTTACGATGACATGATGTCCACCATTGAAAATAAACATTTATTTGTGGTCCATAGTTTATATTATAATTTGCCAATGTAAATATGTAATATGGGTTGGGGAGGTCAAGTTGGGAAGCTATGCTACATTACTTCTATCTCTTTTAATTAATTAATTATTTAAATTGTAACCCAAGAATGTATTGATTTGAATTTCTTTTACTTACAAAGTAAATCCAAAGAACTTTTATATAAAGACTCTCACATACATACTAGTGATCGATAAGAATCTTTATATATTATTACTTTAAATTCACATTGCAAGTTTGTACTTATAAAGTATAAATTGTAACTTTATAGACGTATAAATAATATACAATTTATTTTGAAAGTTACTGACTTTATTACATTGTATAAATATGTAATAAATTTAAAAATTATAATTTTAATTTAATTTAAGAAGTATAAGTTAAAGTATATAGCTTATAATATTTTAAAAATTATTACTTTAAATATTTTAATAGATTAAAGTGGATTGTGTTGGGCTAAATTGAAAATATGTGCGTTGGCACAACCGACATTAGTGTCAAGTCATATAGGCTTGGGAATGATTGACACTAGGGGTGAGTGCGGAGTGGATTGGAGCGGATTTGGAGAGAATCCGCATCTCATCCGTTAAAGGCGGATTTTTAATTTGCAAAGAGTGTGAATCCAATCCGATGTGATCCTCTAATAGAGGATTTAGTAGATTAGATGTGAATCGAATGACGGATTTTAAATTTAAAAAATAAAATAATTTATAATATAAGATTTTAGATATTAAAAAAATCAAAATAATCAAACATTTTAGAAGTTGCTGAATTTTTCTAGACAGATTCACTGATTCATATTTACCCTGATTTTTGGTCATTTTAATCTCAAAATGTAGGATTTTATGTCTCCATAAAAGTTGCAACCTTATAAGTTAGCTTTCCAGTGTAACTTGAATCATCTTAATTGGATCATTGTAGACAAAGATATACCTATAATACTACACAGTGGTAGCAGGAATGCATGTTTTGGCTACTTTCCTAATTCCATGTCTTGCTTTCCAATCTCCTTTTGATGATTTCCAATCTTTTTTTAACCTTCTAAACTTCCTGACTTTTGATTTTTTTCAATTTCTAATTTGTTCATCCAAGCAAATTAGAAACCAATTTGTTATTATAACACAATACAAAAATATTTCCTAATCTTTATTAAAAAAGTTCAAGGTTTCCAAATTCAATGATTGATGAAGTGGATACAGATTGGATCAGAGCGAATTTTACCAATTTAGCAGATTTGAATGAATTTGGCGGCGATCTTTGCTCACCCCTAATTGGCACCACATACATGACTTGCCTTCACTATATTGGACTAAAAACTAATTGGCATCGGATATATATAGAGTTTGTTCATCTCATGAAAATGGCCATCAAGAAAAACACTGAACGATAGTTTCTCAAAACTCAAATGGTCATGATGTCACCTTGTACTGTGTTGTTGAGCCGCCCATCATACCAAGGTTTGGAGGACTTAGAGTCACATGTGAGTCATGTCGGTCAGTGGTGCCTCCAATGCATCAGATCCCATGATACAAAGGTTCGAGGACTCAGATAGGTGAGCCGTCTCAATCAGTGATAGATAGATGTTATCTTTGCGCATGGAAGAACCAAAAGACAATGCTGCCTTGACATGCATGCACGACTATCGCACGATCACTATCTCACCTCATTTACTACATCTGATCTGTTGTGTTTATTTCTTGTTATTCTAGTTTATTTTTAGGGTTTAGGGTTTAGTATTTTTGTCACTTCCAATTAATTTGCGCCCTAACTTTCTTTGCATCTCTCCGGTTTCATGCCTCCATCTTGCAAGGTACGTACGTACTGCCCGCCTTCATTACTTTTTTCATTTTGCAATAATTGTTGTGTTAATTAGGGTACAATGAGCCAAGGCACTTTGTAGCTCCCCTTAGGAAATGTCACAAGATCGAATCTTGGTGATGGGTATTGACTCAATGACTCTTTGCGCTGCATACTCAAAAAAAATATAGAACAGATACTACATTGTAATAGAGTAAAGTAAATAGTATTCAAAAAAAAAAATTATGGTACAATGAATGAATTTTTTTAAAAAGATTTTCTCTATTAGTGTTAACTAGTGTTTTACCCGTGTGATGCATAGAATAAATTATATTATTATGAATTTAAATAAAAATTTAGAAACAAAAATGAAAAGATGTTAACATGTATAATATAATAATAATACTTTTGAACTTCCATATTTTTGGTCAATGCAAGTATTTATTTTCATATCGTACAAAATTAAAATTAAAATTTTGTATGGTTACTATAGTCCCTAATCATATATGTAAATATTTAGATAAATTTATTGAGAAATTAAATTGATTTATTCAAACGAAGTGAAAAAGAAATGGAGAGTTGGAGAAATGAAAACACGAAAAAGAAGAAGATATATTATAATAAATAGACTACATAGAACAAGAATTTAAAAATCAAAGTTGTGTTTTAATTAGTTTCTAATTCTAAGAGTTAGGTATACTCCTTAGGGTTTAATTACTCCATTTTTGTACTTTCTTTTCCCAATTAAAAGGTTGAATGACTTGAACGCCAACCCCAAGGGCCTTCTACACCACGGCCCCACAGAGAATTTGAGAGAATGTAAATCACGATAACTCAATGACTTAGCAGAGTATTTTTGTTACTTTCTTTGCAAATTGGTTTCATGCCTTCCTCCCGCAAGGTACTACCTTCATTTTTGCTTTCTTTTTTACTTTTTGTGATATTTGTTGTGTTGGCAATGAAAGAAATTTTAAAAAGATTTTTCTCTATTTTAGAGTTAAGTAGATTAAAAAAAAAAAAAAAACCTAATTGGCATCATATCGAATATGTATAGAGTTTGTTCACCATGAAAATGGTCATCAAGAGAAACATGGAACGACAGTTGCTCAAAACTCAAATGGTCATGATGTCACTGTATGGTGTGTTTGCTGAGCCCATCATATCAAAGTTTGGAGGGCTCAGAGTCACAGGTGAGTCATCTCGATCAGTGGTGCCTCCCATGGATCAAATCCCATGATACAAAGGTTTGGAGGATTCAGACGGGCTCACATCGTCTCAATCAATGATAGATGTCTCTTTTGTGCATGAATCGGAGGAACCAAAAGACAAGAGAACAATGTTTGCTACTTTTTTAAGGGTTATCTTGTTTATTTTTGAATGGGTTATCGCCCTTAAAATGCACGAGTACCGCACAACCACTATATATCTCACTTCATTTTCCTACATCCATCATGCCGTTGTTTCTTTCTAGTTTATTCGCCTCTGTGCGTGATTTGTCAGTAGCCATAGCCATATATATGCCGCCTTGACATGCACGGATATCGCACGGCCACTATCTCAATTCATTTTTGCTACTTTTTTTTTTTTTTTTTAAAAACTTGCTACATCTATTGGATTAGAGATGACAATGTTATTAAGTCCACTTGGGTCGCTATGAGCTCAGTCCACGTGTTACCTGCTTATAAGGCTAGGGTAAATTTTTACCTGCACAATATATTGTGGTCCAGACATTAAAATGATACCGTTTATTTTAATAAAAAGAACCGTTCCGCAAAAGTAATTTTATTTGTATAATATATTCATTTTCATTTTATGTATATACATGCAGTTTTAATTTCAACACAACTCAGTTTCATTAAGCATTTATATGTGATGTTTAGTATAATTTACCCATATGGAATATGTATAGAGTTTAATTCTATTTGTTCACCATGAAAATGGTCATCAAGAGAAACACTGAACGACAGTTGCTCAAAACTCAAATGGTCATGATGTCACTTGATATGGTGGTGTTTGCTGAGCCCTATCGATACAAGGTTTGGAGACCTCAGAGTCACAGCGTGGCCCGCTGGCGTGGTGTCGGACGGTCTGGGGGGTCTCGCCCCGTGTGGCGTCATCTTCCAAAAATCCGAGTGGGTGCTCTCCCGATGGTGATATGAATTCCATGGATACAAAGGGCGGTTGGTTTGGAATACGTCAAATTGGCGTCACAGTGAGTCGTCTCCAATCGAGTGGATAAATACCCCTTTTGTGCATGGAGGTCGGGAGGGGAACCAAAAGACAATGAGAACAATGTTTGCTACAAAGACCTTTTTTTTCTAAGGGTTATCTTTTTTGTTTTTGAATGGGTACCTCCCTTAAATGCACGAGCACCGCACAGCCCACTATATATTAACTTCTTTGCTAATTAGCCTCCATCAGTTGTTGTTTTCTTTCTTTTTGGATTCTGTTTTTATTTGCCTCTGTGTTGTGCTTTTGTCAGTAGCCATATATATGCCGCCCTTGACATGCACGGATTAGGATGTCTTTGGGATAGATGTATACACTTTGCATTATTTGATCGCCGTAGCATTGTACCGTAGTGTAAACATTGGCATAACACCCCGTTTGGACTTCTTTTATCCAGTTTTCGTTTTACTCTTTCCGTGTGCTACTTTTGTGTGATCTCGCAGGTGTTAAGGCTGTTTTTTATTAGTCATGTTTGGGGGTTTTCACAGTTGGGTGTCAGAGCCTAGGTTTTGAGCCTAGGAAGAGTTAAGTTTAGACATTCGTAAGTGGTTTGAGTGTGTTTGAGACTCTAAGAGACCTTAAGAAAGCTAAGTTTTACCGCTTAGGATCTAGAATTGCGCACAGGTGAGGTTGTGTGTTACCTTTTGTTATCTGTGTAGTTCTCGTTACTTTGTTGGTTAGTTAGTTAGTTTATCGTGCCTGATCGGTTGGGGCGGTGAACTTGTCGTAATCGTTGCGTCTGGTTCGTTGATTGTGCAAGGTCTGCGGCTAATGAGAAAGAGAGACCCGGAGGCCCCGCGGATCTGTTGGTTTATAGAGGTAGCCAGTCGTGGATGGTGTGCAGTGTGGGCACTGTGGGTCAGTGCAGAGCAAGATGTGGCTGCTCTACACGTCAAGTCGGGAGGTCAGCTGACAACAGACCTCGTTCAAGCAAATGTGGTCGCCTTCGGGATCAATGTGTTGAAGCCTGCCCAAAGTTAAAAGAAGCAACCAGTGTTTGAAGCAGTTTGGAGGTGAAGATGTTTGTGATCTCAGCTTACGAGAAGGGGATCCTAAAGGATCGTAACTTAGAACGCGTCTGAATGCTGAGTAAGTCACCTTCCGGTTCGTCAAGCAGTGGCAGTATCGAACTGGAGGTCGAGAGAAGTCGCCTGAAGTCGAGATTCTTAACCCTCTTTAGCCCTCTCCCGTTTCCCCCTTCTGTGAATACAATTGTCTTTTTGCCGAGAATCCTTGCCGAATCTTCTTCGCGAGCTCGTTGCTTGTTTCCTTTTGTTGAGTGGTCGTGCTACAAGGTGACAACCATTGTTTCTGCGTGTAAGTTGTAACCTTGAAAATCTATTTCCTTTTAATCACGCTAGTCCTTTGAGGCTAATCTAGTACTTTTCGTTTAGGAAATTCTTTATTAATTCTTCCAGAACCTGTTCTTGACCCTTCTTTCAAGACGATTTCTGTGCAGGTGGCAGCGCTTATTCGAAGCAGTTGGCAACTTTATTACTCTGTCCTAATCCTAATTGACGTGTGTCTCGAAGTTTGAAACCGTAAACCTGCGGAGTCCTCTTTTCCTTTCATGCATGTGTCCTTGAGTTTAATAATTTAAAACCTTTTCCCTAGTGCGATCCTTGTTTCCCACGAGTGATCGTGGTCTTTGTTGCCTTGAGTGTTATTTTGTGTTTCGTAGTTGTTCTTTTCTGGTTAATCCTTGATGTTTCTTTAGTAATAATTCTTTTGGAGCTTAGTGTAAACTCTCTTCTTGCTAAGTGACTTCTCATAGTTGGCACATGAAGTTTCGTTGTGAAGTTTTTTCACCTATCTTTGGAATGATTATTCTTGGCTACATTCTACAATCCTTATACATTGGTGGTTCTTACGAAGACAAGTTCCTTGTGAAGCTTCCTAAAGTTTTCCAAGTATTTCTTTGAAACTTGGAAATAGCAAAATTCTTTCTTTGCATTTCTAAAGAACAAGGCATAATGTTTAATTGAAACATTTGAGTTTCGAACCCAAGCCTATTCTTTTTCAACCCAACTTCTAAACCACTTAAGCCAATTGGTCTTTTTGGAAGCCTATCCAATTTTAATTCCATCTAAAACCAGTAATTCCCACTTACCCAAAATCCCAAATTTAATCATCTTTTTCCCCATTTTCTCCCAAATCCCTAAAATCCAAAATTTCTCTCTCTTCTTCTTTTCTTTCTTCTCTACCCGTGAGCACCCTAAGCCTCATCCCCAACCCGTAGCTCCACCACACCAACCCTCGGCCCGCTACCATCGGACCACCGCTACACCGCCGTCGCTACAACCGGAGCTGCGCCGCCGTCGCCGGTGCTGTTCGTCGCAACGCCTAAGAGCGGCGAGAGAGAGAGAGAGAGGAACGAGAGAGAGGAGAGAGAGAGCAGAAGTGTGAAGAGGTAGAAGTTGTGGGCTTTGTTTGTTGAGCTTTGGATCATATCCTACCATGCCTAGAAGGTCAAGCTTGGCTAGAAAGCGGAATGGGTGGATACCACTACCTTGTTCTTTGAAGGTAAAGCTTTTGATCCGGAATCTTTTTCTAGTTCCTTGTTGATATGCTTAGGTATCAAGGTTTGTTGGATGGGTTTCTCGCCATAAGGGCCGAGATATACCGAGTTTGGTGAAAGATTTCCGTCACATGGTTGTGACGAAGGAGGTGAAAGGCTTGAGATCACCTCTAGGTGAGAGGTGTAAAGGTTATGCTTTCAGAAAAGAGTTAGCTCAGTTGTTGACTTTGTCTGCTACCGAGTGGCTCAGTACAGTGGTCATTCTTGGATTAGTACGGATACCATGGGGTACCGTGACTACTTGAGCTACTTGTTAGGCCGTACGAGTGCTTTCACTCAAGCCTCTAGCCGGAGGAATAAGTGGTTGTCTGCGGAGCAAAAGATTCTTGGTGAATGTTGGTGTCGGACTGTTTGTTGTCGAACAATAACAAGAGCAAGTGTTTGGTAAGCTGGAGTTGCACCTTTGCTTTTGTTTGAAGAACATTGTTAAGTTCAACATGCCTGCTTTGATGTTGCAACACATGGTGTTCTGCCGGATCACAGTCGAAGAGTTTGCCTTATGAATGGTGTTGAGCTGGATCTTCGTTAGGAAGGGCGTCAGTGGGATGGTTGTCTCCCTAAAGCTGTGGGAAAGCTAGTGTTGGATGCCACAAACCTTTGGAGTTGTAACCGTGTTCAGTTGGATGATGGTTGAGTACATCACGCTTGAAGAAGTGGCAAGGAAAGCACCTGTATGACGGGCGGAGTAGCAGCGAGCTTGATCCATGCCGGAAAGTTGAGCCTCGCTGTTCAGGCTTTGGAGGTGAGAAGAAGCCGAGTTGAAGTCGGATCATGAGAAAGAGGTGGGAGCGCCAGAACCGTTGAAGTTGAAGAAAGCGACTCGTAGAGTGAAGAGAACCGACGAAGAAGGGAAGCTCGCACCAAGAGGATCACGACCCACGTCGCACGAAGGCGTGTTGCTGCTTTGCTTCATCAGCAGAACCGCATGAAGAGGAGGTTTTTGCCTTCATGAAGACGCAGTTCGTTGTGTGCACCATCGGCTTAGATCAGATCGAAGCCAGCTCGAGTCGTAGGGGAGAAGACGAGGAAGAGTCCGGAGGAGTCGGAGAGCGGAGTCTTTCTAGTAGTTGTTGTTTACCTTGTGCGCCTCTTTCCTTGTAGTTGCTTTTCTTTAGAAGTTGGTGCGTTGTTTGGTTGATTGTTATTGCTTTTGTGCTTGCCTTGTTTGTAGCCTTGTGGCTTAGTTAGCTTCGTAGTAGTGTGGTGTTTTGTGTTGGTTGTCTTGCTCTTAGTGTTGGGTGAAGTAGATGTGGGTGTTAAGAATGAGTTTGTGATGCTCAATCTACTCCTTGATAAATTCTTGACAATTCTTGAATTGTTATGCCCCATTTCTTATTTTGAAATCATTGTAGAATCTTTTGAGTTTTGACCAAATGATTCATTCTTGAACCTCTTGTCACAATGTTGTTCCTATCATCGTTTTGTTTCTAATTCGTCGACCAAGGCTTCGGGGACGAAGCTTCTTTGAAAGGGAGGGGATGTGAACCAAAAATCAAAAATTCCATGGATTATTTGAGTAATAAATCCTATTTCATTTGAAAATTTTTCCTAAAATCCTGATTTTTAATACTCAAGGTAGTATTTGACTAGTCAATCTTAAAGTTGTGTTGTACCTTGAGCTTTGAGGGAGTTCCCTTGTTCCTTACACTTTCTAAAGGATAGTAAGGGTTTATTCATGCTTTTCACCAAGAGTTAGTATTGTAACCTATCTAGAAGACTTCTTCATTTTCATTCTTTACATTCCTAGAATAGCTCTACCTTCTCTCTAGAAAGAAAGTGTAGCTTATTCTCCAAGCCAATTTGAGACCCTTGTCCAAGATTCCAAGATTTGCTTCCAAGATTCAACTTTCACCTATTTGCGGCATCTAGGAGGTAAGATCTAAGTCCATCTTGTGTTTTTAGGTTCCATCTTAGTTGTCTTTTTCTTAAAGTAGGATCTTTATGACTTTGGGTTTGATCTTAAATGGTTTGGAAAAGTAAGCCTTGTAAGGAGCTTTTTGAGGTGTAAGTGGAGTCTTTTGGTCTACAAGAGGTAACACATGCTCTACTAAAACCTATTTTGCTTACCTATATGTGATTTCATGGATTCTACTTGTGTTTTGCTATGAAGTGTGAGTGTTTATGCATTTGTCTTGTGAAAATGCATATCTAGAGCTTGTGTTTAGGGTTCCTTTGTGCCATTGCTTGGCATTTTCCATGATTCAGTCATTTTGGTTGTATTGGGTGAGATTTGGCATGGTTTGGACTTGAATTTGTGTTCGGAGAAGAAAATCCTCGAAGGGATTTTTGGCTACAAGTGGGTACCGGCGGGCGGAACGACGGGCGGGCCCCCGTCGGCCTACCCGCGGGTACATGGCCTTGTGGGAAGGTGATCCGGCGGGCGGAACAACGGGTGGGGCACTACCCGTGGGTTCACCCGCTGCTATATAGGTGGTGATGTGATGGGATTTGTTCCCCGTGATTCGTTTGGTCGGTATTTGGCCCGTGATTCCTCTTTTGTGGAACTATTTGAGTGTCTTCTTGATGTTTCGTATGTCTAGAACTATGTGGTAGGTATCCATGTAGGTCTTTGGTTCTGAATCGTGCTAAGTGTTCGACATTGTATTTCGTTGGACCGGGATGTGTCTTGTGTTTTCCTTGGAACTTTTGAGTTTCTCTGTTGATAAGCATGCTAGTTTGTCTCTTAATGCTTGCGTGTCTGTGTTTTGTACCTTCCGTTTGATTGATGATAACTTGTTGTTATTCATCGTTGATGTTGTTCGGCTGTGACCCGTTCCTTGATTGAGTATGTTTCATACCTTCGTTGTGATCCGTTGATTGACTCATGTTGAGTTGTGGTGCGTGGTGTGCTTTACTTGGATTGCATGATTAGTGGTATGGGACACTAGTCACCAACTATTGTAGTGTCCTCGTGGTGGCCGTGATTGTGATTATGGAGCTGTGGCCTTTGTGCAAGGTTCCGTAATTGGGGATAACATGTGTTATCCGGCATGTGTTGCCATGTGTGTGTACGGTACCTCGTGTACTATGAAATCGGTGGCTTTGTTGGAGGGAGTGTTGGAGGGAACGACGGTTCCTGGGGAATAAGGTTGGACTGGTTGTACAAGGGTCATGGAGGTTAAGGTTGGAACTAGATATAAGGTTCGGGGTAGCCATAAGGTGTGGAACAGGGCATTAGGAAGGCATATCAACTCGTGGCGGTGATGTCACGAGGCTTGTGTCCGTGGTTGTGTGTTCTCTCTTGTGACGTGTGTAGTCACAAAGGCATGTGTTGCCGTTTGTCGTGTTCTTTATCCTTGTGTTGTGGTTATCTGTTGTGGGTTTGGGATGTGTTCCTGGTGTTTTTATGAGTGATGAAGTTCTTAGTTGGCTGTTTACTCTGTTTACCACAACAACAACACTACCCCACCCACAACACACACACAGCTGACCCCACACAGCGACACCGCGGCCCATACGTAGTAGTGGCTACGTTTAATCATACTGTATATATATTAGCTCATAATATATATATATAGTATATATATGTATTCATGTTCGAAATGATTTTTGTATATATACCTACCTATGTATGATACTTATCAGGTATTGGTGGGTTACAGCATTATTGCTGACCGGGCGTCGTCTGCCAATACTTATCTTTGTGTCTTTCTGGTGATGTCTAGACGAGTGCGATGTTTTAGTGGAAGGTAGTCTAGTATCTTTACCTTTGTTTTGTGGCCTGTGTGCCGTTGTAGTTATAACTGATGTCTGTAGGATAGATGTATACACTTTGCAGATTGATCACCGTAGCGTTTACCATGGTGGTAAACGTGACATAACACCCCGTTTGGATTCCTTTTATCCAGTTTTCATTTTTATCTTCCGTTGTGCTAGTTTTTGTTGTGTTATCTGCAGGTGTTAAGGCCTTTTTATATAGGGCATGTTTTGGGGGTGTTACAGCTGTGGTCCAAATATGGGTCTCGGTGCTATGACCCACCGACCTGAACGCACCAGGCGTGTGTAGGGCAATAAGCCGGAGGAAGGCTGTAGTCACCGACCTGAGTAATCAGACGTGTGTAGCGCTACGGCTGGCTGCGATCCACCGAGTGATGGGACAGCGGTGTGTAGGGCCGTAGTCTCCGAGGATCTTCTCTAACCGACTGACTGAGTTTAGCTCAGCCCTGTGTCAGGCTTGATCCGCTACGGTCCACCGACTGTACGCATCAACGGTGTGTAGGGTCGTAAGTCCCCCCTTGGTAAAGGGTATCACGGTCCACCGACTGGGTGCGTCATCGGTGTGGCGGATCGTGGTCCGATGTTGAGTTCGTCAGCGGTTCTCAAAGGGTTGGTTGCGATCAACTCCCTCATGACCACGGTATGATAGGGTGCTGCGGGGCCGTGTTAATGCTATAAGCATTAACCCTCATGTTCGGGGCATGTGATTGATCCCCATGGCGCCATCACGATTATGTGATATGAATGATGACTGAATGATGAGTGTGTTGGAATTGAAAAGTATCTGTGACCTTAGATGCGTATTCCTTATGATGTTACCTCTACTTAAACTGTTTATTATTTTTCATGTGATTATCCCTACTTGCTGAGTCTATCCTGAGTTTTAAAAGCTAGAGTGTCCTAAGCTATATATCTCCTTGCTTCAAAATGGTTTTCTATATCTATATCTAGATATATATACCTATATTGTATTTCAATGCATTGGAGTGGGTTTACCAGCATCTCTCGCCTGAAAGAGTATATTTGGCTTTCAGGCATAGATGAGTAGATCACAGAGCGTGCTAGGAGATCCGAGGCATTAGAATAGCTATTTCCCTTTCGGCCTGCGTGCCATGCTTTATGTATTTACATGATTTCAGGATTTTTAGTTAGTTAGCCTGTGACCTGAGTTGTCTAGCTCAAGTGTGGCATAGCCACGCCCATACTCTTATGTTTGATTTTCGGGATTTAATAGGATTTCCTTTATTATATAAGTTTAAATGTTCGAATTTCGGGGGTGTTAAACTATGTTGGTCTTTCCCGTTTGATAAGCATGCTAGTCGGTATTGATGCTAGCGTGTGCGGTTGTCCTTTCCTATTGTGGATGATGATTTGTGCGATCATCGTTGTTGTCGGATTGTGATGCTTTCCTTGTTGAGTATGATTTCATATCTTCGTTGTGGTCGTTGATTGATTCCTATGATGGTGTCGTGTGTGTGGCTGTACCTGGATTGCACGATTAATGGTATGGGACATTAGTCACCAAGGAACGCGGCAGTGGTCCTTGTGGTGGCTATGGCGAATATGGAGTTTGTGACCTGGTGTGTAAGGTTCAAGTATTTCTTGGGGAGCATGTTGTTGCCATGTGTGGATCCTGTACCTCGTGTACTTGAATTTGTGGAAATTGTTGGGTTTGTTGGTGGATGGGACGATGGTCCTCGGAGGAAAAAGTTTGGACTTGTATGTACAGGGATCCTGGAGGTAAAGGTTGGTTGACTATATGGTTGGGGTAGCCATAAGGTGGACTGGGAAGCGGCATAAAGAAGAATATTGATTCGTGATGGGTGATGTCACGAAGGCATGTGTTGTCGTTGTGTGTTCCTTATACGTGGACGAGTGAGTTCACGAAGTCATGTGTTGCCAATGTGTGTCTTTATTCTTGTGTTGTGCATGTGGGTGATATTCTACTGAGTGATGTAGAATACAACCTTGAGCCTACTTGTGTTGTCGTTGTTTACTCTTGCTTGTTGTCTTGGGATGTGTTCCCCGAACTGTTGTGAGTGATATAGAGTCTTGTGATGATTTAGGTCTTAGTCTTGCACTTTTATATGAATTCCGTTTCGAAAATGATTTGTGTAATATACGTTTACGCTGATATTACGGGAATTGTTGGGTGGTGGGTTCGAATATCGCTGACGCGCGCGTGTCCCTTTGTTATATGTAGCTTCTCAGTCCGAGTAGTGGCGAGCGCGATTAGTGATGATAGTGTAGATCTACCTTATTAAGCTTGGTTTGGGCCGTGGAGCCTTTTTTTTTATGTTAAACATTAGATTGTTGTATTTTTGACCTTGTCCCTTTTAGACTGATGATGTGTGTTGTTCTCGCCTGTGCGTTCACCATAGCGTGGATGTGGCATAACACTCTTCGTTTTCCAGTTTATATAGTTAGACTTCCGCTGTGTATGCTTATATTGTGGTTAGTTATCTTGTATGTTTAAGTTTAAATTGCCATGAAAATCGGGGGTGTTACATGAACAATTGTTCAAAATTCTCTTTTGAATTCTCCCAGTCTCACTCGGTTAAAATTCTCGATTTAAATCTTGGTACGCGAAGTACCTGGAAACTTTGGTTTACATAGGCTGCAGTCCACTGACTGAGCTCGTCAGCGGTGTGTAGGGCTGCAGTCTACCAAGTGGGCCTCGTGGGCTGTAGTCCACCGACTGAACGCGTCAGCGGTGTGTAGGGCTATGGTCGGCTGCGATCCACCGATTGAGCTCGTCAGCGTGTGTAGGATCACAGTCCCCAAAGAGGATCACAGTCCACCGACTGAACACGTCAGCGGTGTGTAGGACTGTGGCCGCCGTTGAGCTCGTGAACGGTCTAATCGGTTTGCAGCGGTCAAACCCTTCGTGTTGCGGTATGAGGCAGGGTGCTGCGGGTCCGTGTTAGCGCTATATGCGCTGACCCTCATGTATGGGCATGTGATTAGTCCTGTGGCGCCATCAAAATGTGCTTATGTGATAAAGATATTGATTGAAAGATGAGATGAATGATATGAAAGTAACCTGTGACCATAGGATATATGATGATGTCTTTACGTGCTCAATTATAACTGTTGAATATTCTAATTCCTATTTGTCGAGTATATTCCTGGTTTTTAAGCTAGAGTCTCTAAGTATATATCTTCCTGCTCAAAATGGTTTATCATATTATATATAGTATATATATATATATAATATATATATATATTATATATATATTAATAAATATAATATATATAATATATACTATTATATAGTATATATATATGAATTTCAACGGGTTGGAGTGGGTTAACCAGCATCATTCGCTGAATAGATAATTTGGCTTTCAGGCACAGATGGTTAGCTAACGGAGCGCGCTAGAGGATCTCGGCTTAGATAGTTAGTCTTTCCTTACGGCCTTTGTGCCTTGATGATGAATGACAATATTTGAGGATAGTTAGTTAGAATAGCCTGTACATCTGAGTTCTCCAGCTTCAGATGTGGCATAACACCCAGACCCTTAATGTTTAGAATTGCCCATTTGGATTTATTTAATAGAATTGCTTTCATATTATGTGATTGAAAAGTTTTAAAATTTCAGGGTGTTACAGATGGTATCCGAGCCTAAGTTTGACCCTAGGATAAAACTCTTAAGACCGAACTTTAGGACATTAGGCTTGGACTCTAGGTATTTAGGAACATAGGATTCAGAAATCATTGGACGCGAGGTGAGATTGTGAGCCTACCCATCATCACATAACTTTTCCTCACTCTACCCTTCATTTAATTTAAAAGAACTCTCCCCTTCGCTTATCGCATCAAGGTAAGGTGCAACACTCTAACTCATCATTACTATAAACATTGGCCCAGTAGACCAGCAACATGGCACCAAACAGAAGACAGTCAAGAACCCGGAACCTACCACGCACGATCCCCTGGCTCAGACTCTACAACAACTAACACAGTCGCCCAAGCACTAAGCGACGTAGCACTTCGCAACAACAGACCACCACCACCACCACCAAACGCAAACTCAGAAATCGCCCGACAAGTTTCAAATCATCGACCACACATTTTCTCGGGAGAGAAGACCCCGCAATCCTTGAGGAATGGATTCGGACATTCGAAAAGATTCTGGGATTGTAGAATGCCATAAAGAACGTCGTGTAGAGATAGCGTCGTTCTACTTCGGACACGAGGCAGATCTTTGGTGATCCACGAGGGGCCCACTTGTAGAAAGGAACCAGGTTTTAACTGGGAAAACCTAAAAACACGACTACGAGAACGATTCTACCTAGCACACATAATAAACATCCATGCACGAGGAGTTCCTCCACCTAAAATAAGGAATTTACCACTGTCATGGAATACTGTTGGTCCCAAAAGGTAAGGTGAAAGCTAGATGGAGGGGGGGGGGGTGTAATAGACTTTCAACTTTTTTCGCACAGCACAACAATTGCTATGCAGAGATAAACCAAACTCTTAACTAGATGTTAGAGTATGGTGCACAGCGGAAATAAATAAACATAAAGTGTGTGAGATTGTGTGAGCAGTATATTTTCGTGTAGGCGAATATGTAAAGAGCGGTAAGTAAAGAAAGCGTAAAGAACACAAGACAATTATAGTGGTTCGGAGGTGGGTAATCCTCCTACCCACTTGCTCTTATCTCAGAGCAATTCACTATATCTACACTTCTTGGTTCCAAGATACAATGAATTTCGTGATTCTAGTCTTTGATCACAAAGCCGCACTAATCACGCCAGTGAACACACTGCTGCTTCGGTTTCGTGCAGCGCTACAATCCCAGGATTTCACGACTCCACATTATTCCCCGTCTTCCACACTCCGGTAGAAACGTATCCGTGATCTGGTGCTTTGATCACCAAGCCACACCATCACGCCAGTGCCTCCACACTGCTGCTTCGATCTCACAGTCCGTGTGACAATCCAGGATTTCACAGCTCGTGCTACTTTCCTCCCTTCTCTTGTTTTGCTCCAAAACAAGTGTTATCTTGCTTCCAACTTCTGAGACTCTGTAGATGATCTTCAATGATGCGCAGTCTCTTGATGACATAAACACTCTAGAATGATTTCTTTGATAGCTCTGAGTTTTTCTCTTTAATATATCAAATATAACATTGATATTTTTGTCTGCTTTGCTCTGTTAAGAACTCTCTGAATATTTTTCTTTGAAGCTCTCTGAGTTTTTTTTCTTTTCTCACTTCTCACTTGAAGATTTTTGTATGCTCCTGTACCAAATGAGATTTTGCTCTATGCCTTTTCAAGCTTAATTCTCTATTCGATCTCTTTGATGAGTTTCGAATTTTCTGCTCTCTTGTTTCGTGAGTTCCCATCTTCAGCTTCATAGCTTCCATCATTTTATAGCTGGTAATGAGAATCTGTCCGTGAAGAGACGCTCTCATTTTTGAATCTTGTATCTTTTTGTCAGAGATCTTATCTTATCTTCTGCAAAGATGTCAGAAAGGATAGCTAGCGTTGTTAGAGCTTCCATTCTCCATGTAAATGGTTCTCGAACTTCATATGATATTTCCTCTGGTTTTACGTTGAGTGGAAATCTGCTGGCGTAGAACGGCTTCTCTGATTAGCTCTGAAGTGTCCTTGTATCTTTGGGATTTAAAAATATTCATCCAATTTAATCCCATACTAGTTAAAACTAGTATTTTTTTCTTGTGAGAATATTTTTCACTGTAAGTTCATCTTCATCTTCATCATTCTCACGTCTGGGTGTTCTCAACTTCAAACTGGCTTTGAACTTTCACCCAATTTGAATTTCTCCTTTGTAATTGACACCCAATTTCAATTGGCTTGTAATTGGCACCCAATCTACTCTGGTGCTTTCAATTGCCTTCCCAATTTGAATTGTTACTTTGACTTCGAAATGGCTCCCAGACTTCTCCGTATTGAATTTCATCTCATTCAATTTTGATCTCATTCTTCTTTGAATCGGTCCCAACAAATGTTTCCCATACTTACAACTTCATTGCTCCAATTTCATCTTCTTTGATTCCCAACTTGACCATAACATAAAATTCAATTGCTCCCAATTTCATCTTCTTTGAATCGGTCCAACTTGAGCATTGTTCCCATTAAAACTTCAATTGCTCCTCAATTTCCACATTGTTAGAAGTCAATTTCCAATTGCAATCAATTGCCACAATTTCCCATTGTAATCGGCGCCCTTTAAACTAGACCAATTACATCAGATTAATTAATTTGCTTCTCAATTTACCTTGTAAAATTGATGGTGAGTTTCGAGCTTGACATTTCGCATAATATATCAAGCATCATCCACTTGTCGCGTACAGCTTTTGATTAAACTCTAATCCCATTTGATGTACTCCTTTCTTTTCATAGATGCTTGATCTCCAAGTCAATTTCATGCATTCTTCCAATATTAATTTTCTTCACGAAAATTCTTCTGGGATATCTTCTTTGAGTAGCATTGACGTGATGTTCATATCATTCATCTTCTTTCAATTTGTCATTTTCTCCAGACAAATTTGATTTTAGGCTTTATATCTTCTCTTCTATTTTCATCCATCTTCCTCTGTTTTTCTCTTTTCATAATTAAATAATTTCCCGATCATGGTCTAAGACTCTACTAGACCTATAAAATAAAATTGGGGATCTACAAATACAAATTTGGCATATCAAAACCATTACACTTTATTCCTAACAATTTCCCCCCTTTTGATAATGCCAAACCTATACTCAGTCATTGGCTTCAAGTCTTTGAAAAATAATCTTTTTCTCAAATTTATTTGACAAAGCCAAGATGATTTTAACAATGGTTTTCTAGACACAATCAAAAGAAAACTTGTGAATTAAATTTTTAGACAAGCTCCTAAACGCATCTTGAGTTATTTTTATTTTGATCATCATCAATTTTTAATTTTTGTCGTGCGTTTGACATATTTCTTGTCTTTTAATTCACGAAAGTCTAATTACATTAAACAAATAAAATTAAAGACTCAAAATAGACCATGGGAAATATTTATTGATATATTTCGAATTTATAGAGAAAAACGCAACAGAGGTTCGAAAATAGAGAAAATATTAGCTTAAGAGAATTTTCAGATTACCTTCTGGGTTTCTTCACACCAGAGTCTTTCTTCAAAATTTCCTTGACATGTTCTCTGAGCTTGAAGAAATCATCTTTGAACTTTGCATTCTGAAATTTCTTTGTAAGTTGTCCGGCCATATAGTGTCCATAAGCTTCTTTGATATTGTTGCCCGGAAGAACTCCGTTTTCCCACCATAAGACACATTCTTCGAAGCTTCTTTCTTCTCCAAGATTCATGCCCATATTTCCGGTGAAATCTCTAGTTCATACCACATCTCGGTTCTTTTCCTTTTGCCTTCATCTTCTTTATTCTTCCCGAGATCCATTGGGCTTGATCGGCGGCAGGTCATTTCTTGATCATGTTTGGTAAATTTTCCTATTCCATATTGTTGTCTGAGTGGCGGTACCCTTAGAGCATTCAAACCAGCAACGCTGTTCAGCAACCTTCGATGTACTCGTACCAAGACTAGGATTCGCGAACTGAGCAAAACCAATCTGAGATGGTCCTTGTGAGGATTGTCCACGCTTCGGCCTTTACCTTGAGTAGACACTACTGGCTGTTGTTGACTTCCAAGAATAAATTCGTGTTGTTGCAAAGCCATGTGACTGAGAATTTCTTCCCCCCTTTTGGCGTTATCAACCAAAAATGCAAGGGTCTTAAAATCTCGGTCTTGATTTGCCTTCACAGTTTCAACACTGTTGTGCGTTTCAATGGAAACGGTTTGTACGTTGTCCCAGCTTGTTTGTTGTAACTGCGAGTTCAGCTTCAAGTTTTGTTGATTCGGCTTTCTTGGTCTTGAATTGCTTTGATCTGTCTCAAGTGACGTTCGTTGTTAATCTTTTCAGCTACTTTCGTTCCTTCTTCATGAGCTGAATCACTTCAAGTAAGCCTTTTGTCAATTCTCCTTTCAAAAGTTTTTCTGCTTTGTCAATCTGGGTCTTCAAAATGTTTTGATGCTCCATTAATTCCTTCAGATTGACTCGTGTATCCGTGTGTTGTTGATCCATCTTTTGATTTTGTTCAACCAACTTTTCTCCAATTGTTTGACAAACAACATCACTGGATTCGGCCACTTTGGCAAATAAGGATGAAAATATGCCATCATCTTGATCATTCATCTGCACAAAGTTTTGAGGGGATCCGAATGGACTTCTATTCGGATCTGTTAGAACAACTTTATCAATAAGTTGCATCCCTTCTTCTTCAGGTGATTCGGCTTCTTGATTGAGATCACCAACTTGTTCTTCTAGGACTTCTGTTCTCGTGTAATTGTCTGCAAATAATTCTTCATTTTCTAGAACAGGGTCCACGGTAGGCATGGTAGACTCGGTATGGTGTACCGGCAATACACTGGATAAATTCTCTATGATTTGCAGTCTACTCTTAGTAGCAACTTCTACTGCAACTTCCACTGGTATATCTCTTCTTCTTCTTTCTGACACTTGTTCTCTTATTTCTTCTCGCACTGACACTTCGGCTTCATTGGATCCCACAAGTTGTTCATTGCACTCCAGATTCACATTAGTTGTTGTGGGGGTCAGATAAGATATTAATAAAGAAGCATCATGGACTTTCACAGGTATGTCCATATGATTTTCAGTGCTTATGATTGGTACATCAATGAGTGTCGTCCCTTTAGTTCTTTCATCAAAAAATTCATTATCCACAAGAGATGTGTTATCCTGGATAATGATGTGTGTCATATAACTGACCTTTGCAGAGCTAGACTGAAGTGAAATTTCATTCTGTCGTTCTTGTTCAGCTAAACGTTCTTGAGCCGTACTGCCTCCCTTTTGGTGCTTTTCCTTTCTTGGCTGCCTTCTCGTGTAGCTTCATGTGATAACTTGATTTAAATCCATGTTGAGTGCATCTAGCATCACGTTCGTTCCGCACCATTCCAAGGAAAAATCTTCACTCCGTATCCAACTCTGGGGTATTTTTTGACATGAAAGACTGAATATCTTTCAAGCTCCATTCCTCTCCAAGTTGCACTTGCATTAAAACTCCTTTAACAAATTCTTGGATCCATCTTGAAATAAGTTCTGAACAAACATCATCGTTCCTACACTTCTTCGCAGAGTAACTGAGAGTCCTTCTTTGTAAGTTATTTGAGACTTTGTAATCACTACTGCAATACTCATTCTTTTGTATCATCAATTTTCTTTAGGAACATGTCTGGTTTCGGTCCATGTTTGAATGGAGTACTGCCTATAGCCGTTACTAAGGGCTTCTTGATCTCTGCCTGATCGATTGCTTTGATCCGACGTTGATTACTTGATGCATGGAGACTGCTCTACTATTTGTCGTCTGGGATAAATCTGAGGTGTTCTTGAACTTTGTAGAGCTGCCACCGTTTCTCTTCTTTGACTCGATCTTTTTCCAAAATTCGGGACTGAATTTTCTGAACAAAAATCTGTAAATTCCAACATTCTTGTGCTTTCTCATTGGAATTTTTCCTTTCTGTCTTAGTAAACGTCTCCATGGATGAGACCATAACCAAATTTTGATAGAATCGACACTACTAAGGTTTTGTTCTTCGGTTGGCAGATTCAACAAACAACATCATCCTTCCGTAAATGAATCTCGCCCATTTGAATTTGATCCATTTCATAATTCCCGTCCATACGACATACGTTGATGCAGTCAAATCTTCATATTCCCATCTATTTAAAGAATTTTGTAGATCATGTCCACCAACAATCTCATATTCAATACTTCATATAATTCTTGTGGCCGAAAACATCAGAAATATTTGGAGCCGTAGAACCACGAATTCCTCGTCCAAAAATTTTGAACACATACTGTGAGATTCTGCATAGTTTATTCAACAATGAATACTCCTTCTTTCAGTTGTTTGAATTGTAGAGCCAAGAAGTTATTTAATTCGCGCCATCATGCCTCATGCTTCTGATTTTATTCTGGCATTAAGCTTTGAAAATTTTCTCACAAAAGAATTTGTTAGTGCTTCCCCAAAAATTATATCATCAACATAAATTTCACTAATTAAAAATGATCACCATCTGATTGCTAAATAAAGTTTTGTCAACAAGGCCTTGGTTAATCCACCAGCTTATCAAGAACATTGATATAAGTATCATACCAAGGGCCTAGGTTGCTGTTTCAACCCATACAATGCCTTGTTTAAGTTTTGTAGACTTTTATCACCTTCGCCTTTTACCCTTCAAACCTGGGGGTTTCGACATAAACTTCTTTCGAGTAGACCATTTCAAGAAATGGCTTTTCCACGTCCATTTGATAAACTGTGAAATCTTTGGTGTGCGGCGTAGGCTAGAAAATCTGATTGCTTCAAGTCGGGCCACCGGTGCAAAGGTTTCATTCAAAATCTAATTTCCTTATCTTGCGAGTATCCTTTGCAACCGACCTTGCTTTATTCCTAACAAACACGCCTCTTCGTTTGCTTTGTTCCGGAAAGACCCATTTGGTTCCTACAACCGTTGTGATTCGGCGTCTTGGAACAAGTTCCCAAACATCATTTCTTTTTTAATTATCGAGCTCTTCTTGCATAGCATTTATCCAATCTCGATCATTAAGAGCTTCGTCTACTTCTTTCGTTCAATCGGGATAAATAACGCCGTGAACAATGCTTCCATGGTAAGATGATGCTTGTTTTCACGCCTTTCATGGACATTCCCAATATTAATTCTGGAGGGGATTTTTGAGTCCATCTTTAAAATCTGTTGAAATGGGTGCAGGTACTTGGTGGATCCATTTGTTGAATAAATTGCAGGTTGTTGGTTCAAATTTCCATCAATTAAATTGTTTGAAAATTGATTACCAACATCACAGTGCAATTTGATCCATTAATTGTGATCACCAATTAACTGGCATCTCATCCCACGTGAACATCACTCCCAAAATATTATTAAAGAATTCCAACTCTTCTAGATGATGGATGGGATTTTCTTAGAGAATTAATTTCCAACTCATCCATTCCCTGCAAAACATATCGTTCAACACGTATCACTAATACACAAAAATAATATGACAATTGTTTAACCGATTTTGTCAATATCTCCTCCAGTGCATCATTCCTGATCTGTGAATTTTTTCATCAAAAACCACGTGAATGGATTCTTGCAACACATTGATCTTTTTTATCAGAACTCTGTACCTTGCTGGTAGCTGAATATCTAGAAAAATTCCTTCATCTGCATGCTCATCAAAGCTTTTAGATGCAATTTATTCATTAATACTGAAATAATAAATTTGCATCCAAAATATGAAAATAGACCGAATATTTGGTTTTCCTCCCTTTATATAGCTTCATAAGTGCGTCTTTTCTTGTACTGCTTATGATCATGCTTTCGATTTTTGTGTGTAGCAAGCAGTGTTGATACTAATCCGCCAATTAGCGTTTCGGGAGACCGCCAGCATAACATCACCGTGCGGCCTTTTTTTTTTTCTTTGGCGTCGGTTTCTTCTTTCAGCAACACCGTTTGTTGCGGTGTTTTGCGCAGATAATTGAGTGAGAATTCCATGGTGAATTCAAAAGCTTGTATAGATCCATTCACGACTCGTTCGCGATACCCGTTCGAAATTTTTGATATTGAATTACTTTCTCATTTTGTAGTTTGCCTCAACAGCTTCGGTAGAACTTGCTCAACGTCATTTTTCTTCTTTGATGAACACGGTCCATAAGTGTACCTGGAAAAAGCAATCAACAACAACGAGAAGTATATTTCTTACCACTTACACTTATTGGATCAACCGGTCCAAATAAGTCCATATGTAGCAAGCTTAGCGTCTAGAACGGACTCTGTCTTTGATTGAATGACGATTGATTATGCTTTTCCCGTGTTGGCATTGTCACCCCAGATTTCCAGACATTTAAAACTTGTAATAATAATAGGACATCAACCCAATAAAATCCAAAAGCGTAACATAAGGTAAATGGGTGCTATGCCCACACCCTGGGCTAGAAGAACCCCAAGTGCACAGGCAGTAACTAACTATCCTCAAATATAAATGCATAACATGGCACGCAGGCCGAAAGGGAAACTATCTACTCTTACCCAGTCTAGCGCGCTCCAGTGCCTTAATCTTCTGTGCCTGAAAGCCAAATATATCTGTTCAGCGAGAGATGCTGGTAAACCCACTCCAACGCGTTAAAATACAATAACATATAGAGAATATATATAGATATACGAAAACCATTTGAGCATGAAGATATATCTACTACGAACTCTAGCTTTAAAACGGAATGACTCGATAGATAAGGCTGAACACAAGCAACATTTATAGCAAGCATATGCAGTTCTCAATAGATAAGCAGATAGGTAAGCATAACAACAGTCCTAGCCCAACATAAGTAATCCCCGATATAACCCATAGTCACATCCCCCAAGAACTCATAATCACAATTCGCCCATATCGCAAAACATTAGCACACTTGGGCGCCACAGGACCAATCGCCATGCCCATACATGAGGGCAGCGCATATAGCTCTGACACGGCCCCGGCAGCACCACTGCTACCGTTATCGCAACACGAGGGGTCGATCGCAACCAACCGATGAACCGCGCTCATCATAAATTTGTATCGCAACCAAACAGCGACCGCAGCCAAGAGAGTGTCATCTGACTGAGCCAGGATAAAGGACGAACCGCAGCTCGTATAGAAACGTTTGACGCAACCGAAACGGTGGACCGCAGCCCCAAGAGGTATCAATCTTTATGGTCTTAGGGGCCGTAACATGGGGTTTTACAGGCATTGCGTCCACACTTGGTCCTTCTTTGAAGAATAATATCCTGTGCAAGCCTTCAACTAGATTCTTCTTCAAGTTGATTGGATAGTCTTGAAGTTTAAGTGGTTAGCTTTCTTGCCAATTCCCAATCTAGCTTCATTAATTTCTGGCCATTAAGCACCTGAACTTTGCCTTGTCCTTCAATCCACAATATACATGTTCTTCTCAACCGTTTTCCAGATAAAACAATCTCATTTGTGACTCATTTTTTGATTAGGCAATTATCTTTTTAAAAATTCTACAAGATTAGCCTTTATCACAAATTGACTAGTGCTCAACAAATTAAATTTTAATCCTTCAACGAAAGACACATCTTCAATCTTCAAACCATTTTTCTTGATCGTCCAACTCCTTTTGTAATTCCATAATTTTTGATTTCCCACCGAAAATAACTTTGGTCCATCGATTTCTTTGAAATTCCTAGATATGATTTATTTCTAGTCATGTGCGTGAGCAACCACTATCGATGTACCAAACATCCTGCAAAAAGATTAATTAACTTTAGGTACCCATACTTGCTTGGTCCTTTATTGTTAGTGATTTTTGGTAACCAAACCACCTAGATCTTATTGAATTAAGATTGGGTGATTTGTAACCATTTGAAACATGATAATCATAACCATTTTCGAAAAAATTTTTGGTGCCGGTTTTGAAAACATTTTTTACTTGGGAAGAGGATTGTTGCTTTGGTCTATAAAAAGCATTACATCTATTCACACCAATCCTTTTGAGTGGGATAAAATCTCCCAACTTTATTTCTAAAAAGCTTCCCTCTTTTCTATGAAATTTTTTGCACTTGACTCTTTGGCATATCTTTGCTTGTAGAATTTTTTGTTGCTTAGCGTTATAATTTGAATTGTTCGGCCTTTCAACATTCACCTTTGCATTTTTTGATAGCCAAGGTCCTTGTCTCATCGTGCTATTCTGACTTTTAACAATTTTTACCACTTGAACTTTATTATTTAAAGTAGTAGTAGAATTAGTCAGATTTGAGGGGTTTGAGAACATGTGGAGTCATAACCGAATTCCGGTTCTATCTCCTGATGGCTTTGCATGCTCACCATCTTATCCATAATTTTGGACGAGTTAGTGAACGTAGCAATGGTTGCCCGAAGTTATGTTCTCTAACCTCTCTTGCTTTACACTCTTCTGAAGATGAATATTTTCATTCTTCAACTTACTCACTTCAAGTAAAGCATCTTGCAATTTTTTATTCATTTCTTCTTTTTCAAGAATTAGAACATTATTGCGCTCCTTGAGTTGAGGATGAGTGAGCATAATCTCTTGACAATCTCGCATTAGATTATCAATAGATTCACGAGAAAAAGAGGAATTAACAGAATTGAAAGAATTAGAAGTTACCTCTTCTTCCTCTGCTTCAAGAGCCATAAGACAATCTTCACTTGTACTCAACTCATTAGCTTGCATATTAGCGCCGTATCATCATCCGAACA
>VALG01010114.1:0-20429 GCA_009835305.1 Ipomoea purpurea
CTATTCACTTTATCATCTTGGGTAATAAGAATAATAAATATAAACGTCACACTCGATATTTTACAATATTTAAACACAAAATCACCAGTACAATTAATTTAATTGATACTTGACCCTTCCTACCAAATTCTCAACAAACACTATAACCCCTGCATTCTGACACCATTCACCAGAATACTTTCCTGGCAAATATGTTTTATGATCTGCACGAGGAAAAATCAGATCACGACTGATTTGCTACGTTGTGTATATATGAAAAGATATAAACAGACCATAGCTAGGAGAGTGTATTCTAATACATAATAATTAACGATGGAATTAAATGCATCGAGCATTCATTATTCAATAGACACCTTGTTCAATTCAGGCTACACCATAAACATCCGATGTAAATAGTATGCAGTTTTTTTTGGTTTACAAAAACTCCATTTTCGACTTTGTCGATTAAAGTGCCTAGTGCTAAATGATGATTATCTATTGGTAAATGTAAGCATAATTTGTAAAGTATGTGAATTTATTGTTATAATTAGAAATGATATTGGCTAGATAAAATTCTTAATTTAGTGCTAACATAGATGGATTATGGGAAATTGCATAGATTCAACACACGATGCAGACACCTTATTTTGAAAGAACTTGGATGGCCTAGGAAACTTTAATGGTGTCCACTTTAGGGTTGAAACAATTTATGGATACCGCGAGAACTTTGCATGGAGATTTTGGCTGTGCTAAGAGATTTGAAGCAAGCAGAACAACGTGTCATAAATATTATTGCAAACTATTAATATTATGTATAGTATTTTGCCTCGACTCCTATTTGAAATAACTCACCAACCCCCGCCGTAGTAGATATGTAGCACTAACCTTGAAATAGTTCGAGATGTCAATCACAAATAAGTTTGGGAATCTATAATAGATTCTGTAATGTCCACCGGATCACTTTTGAACTATAGATTTATTGCAGCAATTGTTTATGAATAGAATTGAGAATATATTATTAATTTTATATATGCAATCTATGATGTGCATAATGAGCGACATAAGGACATTATTGCTGGAGAGTGAGTAGCACTGTAGAATTAGGAGCTGGAGTATATAAGATGGCTTGCCAAGTTGTGAAGGATGTTTGTATAAAAGAAATATATCTAGATACGCCTACAGTATCCTAATTTTCATTTATTCCGAATCTAGGGCAAATTAATCCACCTAACTCCGTTAACGGACATCTTCGAACATGTTCTTCTCGAGATTGCATAAGTGTGCAAGAGAGTCTGATTCCGGTGTGGCATGTTGAGGAACGCACCGTGTCAACATCCCCCGTATAGTTACGCTCCTAATCAACATAAGAAATGGCAAATAGACCTGCGATTTTGATGCTTGGATCTTGATGACATCCTCCAAAATCTAGAGTGGACTTATATGGAAAAATAAGAACCTTTTTCTGGGAAACACATTATGGGTCCTTTTAAGAACCGGGGCTAACTTACGGCAAATACAACGAGTTTACATCAGGCCAAGAGGTGACAGAAAAATTTGACACACACACCAGTGATCGGTGAATGAATACATCCATTCCTTGTGAATCCATTTGTACCCCTTATCACATAGATATTTTTAGACTTGTTCTTAGAATGTTATTTAAATAACTTATAATCCATAAACGATTACATTAAGACCGTCATCAAATTAAATAAAGGTTACAATGCCATTCTGTATAGGAATTTGTTTCTCCTTATATCCTAAATTCCTTGATAGGTTCTAGGCTTTAATTCGCATTTCTATATCCACATTTTATTTTACTTCTTATAATGATCGATAACCCTTACCGGGAACTCGCTATTACACTCTTGCTTGTTTTTCCGGTTATAAGTCTTGGTTTTTGAACCAAACATTATTTTCTGACTATATGATACTACTTCCGTCCTATATAGGCTCTTCTGAACTTCATCACTGTTGAATATTAAATACCTTAATATATTGCGTGCTTTTTACCCATGTGATTCCTTATAAATACAAAAAATTAATTTCTATGATGGTTAGTCACGCATAAATCTTCTTGGTCCTTTTTTAGAACCATTGTCTTGATAGATCAACTACTTAGATTCTCTCTACATGTTTTATCTGAGCAACTTACTTCTTCAACTGTATTTCATCTTATTAACTTTAAATAATAATTTTGATTTATTAATAATAACATTACAATCAAACTATAAATTTTTTATCATTCGGGCACAGGGCCAATACTAGTTTTATTTAAATGAAATGGGTGTCATTTTACAATTGTGTGCATGGCACACAGTTGCACAACATGATGATGGTGCAAAGCTTAAGAATTTATTAATTAATATTATATATCTTTATACAAATTTATTAAACACACCGCATTATATTTGAGTGCGTATATATATATAAACTCTATCTATTAAGTTACAATTTGGGTTTGGGTTGAGATTTGGTATGCAAAGTGTATAATTTAGTGTTAAATTTTGATTTTAGATTATATATATTCGATCTATCCCTTCATGCGCTTAAGGGATGTGTCCGTGGAGTTCAAAATATAGTCTCATGAAGTTGAAAATTTTGAGTTATTAAAAAGAAAACCATATAATAAGTTTTTTCGACTCTCTTATACCACGGCCGTCCTAATCCAAAAATTATTGTTTGCTATTTAACATATTATGTGTTTTTAGTAATAACTATGTGTTTGTAAAGAAATTGAATGCATATAATATGTTAATGACGGACACATAATTATAAATCATTATTGTGTGGACCATAATCCATATAAGCTATGTGGACCATATTTTTATACTATAAAATAACGTACTTTTAGTATATTAAATAATTTATTTTATATTCAAGTCAATTATTTATATAATATACTTAATTTACAATATACATAAATATGATCGATGATTAACGAGTTGTCTGTTTTATCTAGTAGAAAACTAAGAACCAGAAATGTAACTTTCTAGTCTTATCATGGTCATACATTACCATACTGATAATTTTGAACGGATCAGATAAATTTTAAAAAAAATGTCAATGATGTTTATTCTTTCTTTTATGGTCATATACTCATAACTATTGAGTATAAAGCTTTTAAACTAGATTCCACAACAATAATAACGATATATCTTACCTCTCAATATTCTCCATACTTAATATTTTAGATGCAAATTAGTGATGTCACATACAAAGTGAACATTGAAAGATTTAATATTTTAAGATTAATATAGTTCTAAACTTAGCAATAAATGTTAATGTTCCGACGCTTATGTTAGGAGGTCCTGTCTTTTGGGGTGAATTTTTACCTCCAAATGTTTGGGATTTGCTATAAGTGCCACGACTATCGCTCCTTTTCCACACTTCTATATGCTATCTCATGTATTCAATACCTATAACTTATCTGTGTTTGCATCTGGCACAGGATGGTCTTAGGTACTTATTTGCATTTGTTGATATTTGTTTTCTAGTTTCTCGCCTTTGGTGTTGAGATAAAGCGCGACGTTCGTTTGTCTGCTATATATACTATATGATTATTTTTGTTATTAAAAAGTTTTTATAACATCTTTGGATTCAAACTAGTTTCTGTATTGGTTATAAATTAAAGAATTTTAGGTAACCTCTGTTTTTAGTAACCAACTTAAATATTATTAAATATCTACAACACTCTTCATCATTTTAGATCATGGGTTGATCTATAATCAATTAAACTGGTTGAACAAAGAAATAACATTAACATAAATCATAGAATACAAAATTAACATCACGAGAAAATTAATACGTACCCTTTCTCTCTAAAATAGAAAAAAAGTCATGAGGAATTTTGGAATTAAAGAGATGATCAAAAAACAACTCGCTAGTAGCTGTGGGTATAAAACCTGTTTGCCAAGATTAAAACAATAGTCTGGTGATACTAAATTTGGAATTCGCAACCATATCTCAGCTCCTTAGACAATAATTTTGTTAATCACGGTTTGTGAGGTTATAAATCTCCCTGAGCTTTGAGGAAAACCGATTTGATAAGATGAAATTTCGAGATCCTTAATGGTATTTTTTCGATTTTTTATAAGTTAAATGTCTTATATAACGGGATTTTAGTTTTATTCTTGGTAATAGTAATTCCATCAATTCGCAAGTAAAAGTGTGAATTCTGGTTACACATTTTTTTATTTTTGCTTTTATTTTGTGGTTTATTAACTATTATATTTTTTGAGTTTTTTAATCCTTTGAGTGTTTCGGTGCGATATCTGCTTTTTGAAAAGTTTGCAACATGGAACTGGTCAACGATATTATTCGTTAGTTGGGACTAATGATTCCATCGTCATTTTTATCATAAGTGCATACAATTGTTTTGTGAATTCTATTCAAATTATTAATTATTTCGATAAATCGAGTCAGGTAGATAAAAGATGCTTGTCAATAATTATATAACCAGATATTATCAATAAGACTTCTAATCTTGTGACTATATCTTTTATAAAAAAAATATTGATTAATAATATTGAACTGGTAAGCGTTACTGATTATAATCTCTATATGAAAATCAAAGTATGTTAAATAAAATAAGTTGATAAGAATTGGTAATTCATTATTGGATTTCTTTCCAGACTTAAGTTATTGATATTCGTTTGGATCCATCACATGGGATTCTCAATTACCTTATATAAACCAACTTCTCTAACTAATTGTTTTACTATATATTTGAAAGGAAATCATAAATCAGCTGTCATATTTTAAAGTTCGAATTATTTTTCAAAGTAGTAAATTATTTAATAATATATCGGTTTTGGATATTTTCGATTATAATAATTTGAACATTCGGTTTATATTCACCAAACTATAAAAATACAATTAATTTATGAAAATAATTTATGATATTAGGCCTTATGTACTTATTTTCCACATACAAGTGTTATATAAATATAGATGTAATTTAAATGTTCTATAAATCTGCAAAGTCAAGAAGTTTTACTAATTACAATTAATAATTTATTGTAGATAATCCATCCCATTGGTTCTTGGATCAAGTATTTGATAATGATCATATACCTAGTTATTTTTTGGTATTTCTTAATTAATTGTTACATTATAGATAAACTCATAATAGACTAATCGTGCGTATAACAATTTTCTCTGGAATCCTAATTGTTTCAAGATAATATTTTCATTGCGACAAATCTGTGTAAAAATAGGGAAAAAAAGCAACTTTTGTACCCTCATACAAAAAGGGGATTTTTTTCTTCAGTGATAAAGCATTTTGGAACAGTAAATATTGGATTTTCCATAATTGGGTATGTAATTTATTCTTTTTAAGAGAGATTTATATTTTGCTTTTAATATAATTTTTATTCTTTCCATTTGTATAATTCTTCCCTCTATTCCTTAACTGACAATCTATCACTCCATTTTAAAATATTTTTCAATAATGAATGACAAAAATCCTCATCTATTACAATAAATTGGTTGAGCTTCACTTATTATAGGAGTTATTGATTCACTGAGATATTGACCACCTACATTTAAGCATATATAATGAATTACAGTATGCGCCAGATTATCTAGTTCTTATTAGCAAAATCAACATGTAAAAAATCAATACATATAGTTATTTTCCTAGCACTTATCAAATTTCAGAAATGATTTAAATTGGATTGTAATCCTTATAATGTTTACTTTATCGGGGATACTTTGGGATTTTCCATATTTTATTCTTACGCATTTACTCCCTCTCTTAACAGTAAACGTATTATGATTTACTTTACATTATAAATGGGAAAATGATACATAGAACAGCTGCCTTATATTATTTTTCCACCCAACTTCTACATATGGTATAAGACTTTTTATTGACATCGCAAGACATTAGATAGTTAAATTCATAGGATCTCTTTATTACTAATATTTATCACATTTAAATTAAACTTTTTCCTTTCTTTTCTTTCATAACTCATAACAGAGAAACACGCATTCACAACTTACTCCTCCTTATCATACTTCCAACTTCATTCTTTCTCAATGATTTAGGTTTTCATTATTTTAATTCGAGTTATGGAAAGAATTGGGAGGGTTTTACTCATATATTCTAACATGATTTATTAAATTCTCAATAGTGTAAAAGAGAGAATATTTATATGAAGACACTTTCATTCCACCTACCATCGTTAGCAAATTGAATATATTCAAAAAAAAAATATCTTTAAATATTCACCCCCCAGCCAGAAAAAATATATTATTAAGATTATACATACTATTTATAACACTAAATATATATTTTTTTGATAATTGTATAGCAGAGATAAATTACGAAAGAAAGACAGGTTTTCATGCATTAGGAATTAATATAAACATTTTTTCTAAAACAGGGAAAAATTATGGCTCGGAAAATACTAAACGGAATGGAATAAAAACTGGAAAATAGAAAACAGGAAAAACAGATTCAACCAGGTTTTTCTGTTGTAAACTGTAATATAATTTTTTTCTTATATTTGGGTATTTCATTTTTGTGGTTCTATCCTTATCATTCCCTGTCCTTATTATATATTTTTCAGTCCAAATCATTTAAAGGTCTAAATCTCCAATATGTTTTTCTATACATCCATAACTTTGTAAAAGAGACCAGGTTTAGAAGTAACTCAAACATCCTCGTCTTAATGTACTAATAACAGCTTTTATAGTTTGTATTATTTGATTTTAATTTGAAGTAGATTGGATATTTGGTAGATTTCTTTCTGTTTTCATAGAAAAAAAAAAAGATTGTTTATTAGCTTTGTCTCACTTGTTAGTTCCAACAAAGAAAAAAAAAGAAGAAAATGCACTAGTATCTTGGGCGTTGGGAGCTGCACATTGCTATACATACATGCGTTAGAATCCCAGATAATGTTATTGATTATTTCTTATGTATTTAAGGAAAATGGAATGGGTGATTTTTTGGGATTTACCCGCCAAAAATATTGTGGATTGTCTGAGAGAATTTAAGATTATTCTTTTGTTACATTACCAATATTTGACGCATTAGGATATCCTGTAATCTTTATTATTATTGGCTACAATTTATTCTGCGTTTTGTAATTTATATTTTGTGCGCTGATTCGGTGTTTTAACATAATTTTACTTAAAAATAATTAATTACCATTATCTCCGTTTATGGCTTTTTAACCACTACATGATCAAAAATGACTCTACCAAAATCTGATCAATTGTTATGATTTTAGCTCAATCAATTTTTAAAGATTGCCCTTTATGGTTGTCACATATCTAATAGTAATGTGACTTTGAATATTTATTTTAAATAAAGTAAACATTTATATGAGTTATTAAATACAAGCTTATTTAATACTAAAGCAGTATGACACAATAATAACGTATTATATAGTTATTTAAGTATTACAATAAATAATTTTCACCTATATTTTCTGCATGGGAATATAAATTAATACACTAAATTTAATTTTAAATACTAAAAATATATTATTTATGTACTTGAATTGAATGCTACAATTATTCATTAATTTTCTAATAGTAATCATCACCCATCCACAACATCCCACCCTAAGAAAAAAAACACACAGTTAGCTTTATTATTGGATTAATACAACTACTATAAACTGTTGTTTGTGTATCTTTCTTTAGAGTAGACTTTAATTAGTTTTTTATATGGAAAATAATTTGTTTACCTATAATTATTCTAAATTTGTCATTAATTCGACTTTTCAATACTAATTTATATTTTTAAAATAATTTATAATTATTATATATTTTCAAATAGATAATATAATATATAATAAAATATATATAAACACAAATATATACTATCATATAATGAACAAGTCAATACATACAAACAAATCCGATAATTTATTTAATATAAAATATATATACTTTAATATAATAAAAATAACTAATACACAATGCACTTACGGCCAATGGAGAATTAAATATATAGTTATATATACATAAAAAAATCTATATTTCTCATCATAACTTTAATAAAATAAATAGGTAATAATAAAAAAATTCACCCCCATTTTTTATTTCAATTTTTCTACAACTAACATACGCTAGAAAATAAACTTATCAGAGTGATTAGACACAACATACAGATAAAAGAACTCCTAACCATGGGTGACATCTCTTAATATAGTGAGAATGTAATACAGAATATATATGACCAGATAAGAATATATTATGAAGAGAGATATATATATAGAGATATAAGTTAGTGGATCATAATAATACAAGAGAAAAAAAGCATTATAAATAATTAAAGAAGGAAAAGCAGACAATAGTAAGGTGTAGATTAAGAATATACATTATATAAACATGAGCAGATGCACATAAATATATCAATAAAAAAAAATAATAGACAAAATAGATAAAAAGAATTACACCGCAGGACTCACATTAGGAATTAATGTGCAGCCCAATTTTGGTAGATAAAAAAAAAAATGGAAAAGATAAATAAGAAAGAAACGCGCCTCAAGCTGAGACCTTTGGAGCTGGACTCCTGCATGCAGATAACATTTGGCAAGCCATATCAGACACAATAAGATTACATTTTGTTATTTCATTTCCTTTGATTTATTTGTCTGCTGTGTGCGTGGGAGAGCCGTGGGGCGCTCTACTACGAATTTACTAAGCTTCACTCTATCTAAATGATTTTAATAAATTCAATTGTTGAATTATCCCCTTCTCGCCCAATCGTATTCAATGACTCAGTATACAACGATAGACGCACCTAAACTCGGAATCATGTGATAAGATGATATGTAAGTCAAGTAAGAATTATCTTTTAGTTAATCTGGGTGAAGTTTTGTATAACGATAAGAACAAGAGAGGAGTGGTGATTGAATGTATACTTTGGAATAAGAGAGAGAATTACTTTTCGAATAGAATTTTTTGTTCATAGACTTGTAAGCTACAGAAATGAATAAGGGAAAAGAAGATTACGGATGAGGTAAATAAATGCAGAACGATTCTTGTCTCCAGATATATATCACAAAATAATAAAATAATGATAGATGTTAATGGAAACTTGTGGGGTGGTGGTGCGGTGTGGCGAGAGTGTAATTCTAATTGAAATGGAAACAAATCCCCCCGATTATAAGGATTACAATCCATTATGTTATTTCTATTCTCTCGATAATGATTTTGCGCATGCCTTCTCTTTACTGTGGATTTTTTTTTTTTTCATTCTGTTTATATTAATTTATTCTATTATTTTAATTTCTCTAAACTCGATTAATAATACGTTCGTCTCGTTTTTCTATCACATAGTGGTTATATGCATTTATAATATAAAGATTTAGTGTATGCATAAATACTATTAAATAAGTGATATATAATTGAGCTCAATAATGTATAGGGTAGATAAGGGGAAGATGAATTTAAATTGTGTAATAGTAGGATAAAAATAAGCAATAATAGATATCCTACCTTAGATAAATAGAATTTACCTTTTCCCATTTTGTGAAAATCTCATTTATTTATACATGTGTTCCATTAATCTTATGAAATCCTCTCCTCATAATATTTGGGGATGTCCGCATAAATATGTAAGTCATTATAGTTAAAAGCACATATTAGGAGAATCATGAGACCGAACTTTGGAATCCAAGATTTATATCAATGATATTCTTAATATTTTAAATAGAGTATATAAGACTATAAGTATCAATTCTTATCATATAAGTTTTTCTAATTTAAGAGTGTCATAGAAATCATTAATTATAATTATGAAACTTTAAGTGTATTTAGCAATTCTTTTATATTGAACATAGATAATATACTATTCACCTTTTATGACGAAGTACAAAGGTATAATATTTAAAGTTGTTTATTTAAGCTTATTATGTAATGGTTGATAAATAGTACAAATTAAAGAAAATTTTGATCCACCTAAATAGTAGTTTTTAATTAAAGATAAAACTTTAGATATGACAGATTGATGAAGGATATGTTTGTTATTCTAATATAGCATAAGATGATAAAGTTTGGAGAATGGTATATATTAATCATGTATGGATCACCATGGAAACAGGTGGTTAATAGTGACATATATACTACATTCATTCGGAGATAAACTAAGGTAGACCAAAATTCTGTTAAGTGCAACTTATCACTGTCGTGTATATATATACATCTAGTTGCGAAACATTCATATCTAAGTTTTTATGTGTTTTTTTCTTTTTTTTTATAATATATAGAAATATGCATTGGTTTATTTTTCATAATATATTATTGGAAACTTTATACTTTTGTCCCATATTAAAGATAATGGCTATTGTGTTAACATATATTATATTCGTATGCAATCTAATATATACAATTATTTTTTATTTTCAGTGAATATCCGTAACATTTTTTAGACAGGTTTCAGTCTAACGTTTTCAAAATGTATTGTTGATAATATAACTAAAGGTTTATTATTAACCATTAACTAATAATCCACAAGTTAGTGGATCTATTGATACTAGTGCCGTAACAATACTCCTAATGCGAGCCTATATAGTGGGATTTCCACATTAAACATCGCTTAGAGCCAAAGGCTAAATAAGCTAATAATATACTCTAAAATTCTGATAACCAAATTTAATGTATTTAAGAATTACACATTATAATGCACTTTCTTACAGCCATTTTTTTTGCACTAGGAGTATAAATATTCCACACATGGAGGTCTTCCTAGTTCCTTTTTTGGTGTAATATGACCAATTTCCCAATTTAGTCCCAGGTAACTAATGTTTGGGCATTATTTTTTGAGCTTTTTACATCAATTACCCAGACTAAGCATTTTTGTACACATATATTATAATCATTCTCATCAACATGGATAATATTTATATAATTTTCTAATTTTTTATAGTATAGAACTTTTTAATTATAATAATATTTCTTATATCTCTCATATTTCATATTTTCTTTTGTTAATATCTTTAAGTTTCATAGTTTTCAAAACAGTTATTTGAACCTTAATGTGATCACTGATTTTATGAGGAGGTTTTACGGAATCATGTATTCATTGGTGTTGATAAAATATTTACTAAAACTCAGAGGTCCTAAATATTCGTACATCCAAATTAAATATAAGTTGAATAAACTCGGAAAAAGATATACAAAAACAATAAAGAGTCAACTACAATAGAGTTGCTCTATTTACTTACAGTTCACTCATTATGTATTTTTAGCTGCATTTAGATTTCAAGATTAGAATATTGTAACATACTCTGTTAACCGAACATCATCATGTTACTCCAAGTAATATAGACCTTGAATAGAATTCACATGTGCATGGTGGATCATAAGTCCACGATATTATGAATGGCTTAATAAAACGCTTCTTAGTTGATACTTTACGTTTAAAATTTGTTTATGTTTACTTAATGTTTAGTAGTTTTGTTGAATTGTGATACTTAGATTAGTTTCATGTTTAGTAGCTTGAATTAGTTTAATGAATTGTGTTCTTTATATTAGTTTCACGTTTAATAGTTTGAATTAGTTTATGTTTATTGGAATAATGTTTAGTAGTTTTGTTGAATTGTGGTACTTATATTAGTTTTATGTTTAGTAGCTTGAATTCGCTTAATGAATTATGTTCTTTATATTAGTTTCATGTTTAATAGTTTGAATTAGTTTAATAAATTAGTTGATGTTGAATGTTAAATTGCTAGCTGCGCAGGATTTGAAAATTGATACAGGTTGGGTAGAAACCATAAAATGAATATAATAATAATAAAAAAATAACATACGACGTCGGCTTTTAGGATAAAGCCGACGTCGTATATTTAAAAAAAATAAATAAATATATACGCCGTCGGTTTTTAGGTAAAAGCCGACGCCGTATGTTAATTATTATTATTTTTTTAAAATATATACGGCGCCGACTTTTCACTACTACAGAAAACGGATTTAACGTCTACATTATAACGTCGGTTTTTATAAAATCCGACGTTAAATATTTAAAATTATTTTTTATTTTTTAAAAATACATATGACGTCGGTTATTTAAAATAGTCGATGCCGTATATCGAATAAAATAAATAAATAAAAAATAAATAGGAGATACGACGTCGGCGTATTATAACGCCGACGCCGTATACTCGAATTTAAAAAAAAAATAAAAAATAATAGGAGATACGGCGTCGGAGAATTAATCTCCGATGCCGTATCTCTAATAATTAAAAAAATAAATAAATTAAAATAATATACGGTGTCGGCGAGGAATATCGCCGACGCCGTATACTCGAAATTTAATAAAAAATAATAATAAATAAATAGGAGATACGGCGTCGGAGAATTAATCTCCGATGCCGTATCTCTAATAATTAAAAAAAAAAAAAATTAAAATAGTATACGGCGTCGGCGACGAATATTGCCGACGCCGTATACTCGAAATTAAAAAAAATAAATAAAAAATAAATAGGAGATACGGCATCGGAGAATTAATCTCCGATGCCGTATCTCTAATAATTAAAAAAAAAAAATTAAAATGGTATACGGCGTCGGCGACGTATAACGCCGACGCCGTATACTCAAATTAAAAAAAAATAAAAAATAAATGTAATTATACGCCGCCCGTAGAACTAGAACCATCGTAGTCTACATTATAACGATTCGTAGAAATATATACATTTCAGATCTGCTCCGAACGCCTCCGATGCTCTCCACCGCCGCCTAAGCCGCGTCCTCAGCCTCGCTCGCCGCACGTCGACGCCGCCGCAACAGTGCCTTGCCGCTCGCTTCTCGCCGTCGCCTACGCCTCCGATGCTCTCCACCGCCGCCTAAGCCGTCGTCCTCGGCCTCGCTACTGCCGCACCGTCGACGATCGCAACAGCGCTGCCTTGGCCGCTCGCCGCTCGCCGCCTCTCCTCGCGCTGGTCGCCGGTCATCTCCGTTGTGTAAGGTACGTACGTATAATATATTATATATATATATATTAAAAATGGAGATTTTATTTTTATATATATATATATATATACTATATATATATATATATATATATATATTAATTAAAAATGGTTTTGAAGATAAAAGAAACTGTAGAAGATGCAGGCTTTTGAAGTTAATGAGTTCCCGGAGCAAGATATTGCAGTATGTCGAATCAGAATCAAAGGAATGGCTTGCACAAGCTGTTCTGAATCTGTAGAACGAGCACTATTGATGGCTGATGGAGTGGAAGAAAGCTGTTGTTGGTATGATCCAAATTTACCAACACTAGCTCCATTGTTGAAGCAATAGAAGATGCTGGCTTTGGAGCTGATCTCATAAGCTCAGGGTGTGATTCAAGTAAAATACATTTTATGATTTTAAACTAGAAGGAATCAATTCTATGGATCAGTGGAATGAAAGTTAAACTTTCACTTGAATCTTTGGAAGGTGTAAATCAGGTTGAAAGGACTTTCAAGGGCATATAGTTGCAATTAGTTATGAAGCTGATACAATTGGTCCTCGAACTCTTATTCAGTGCATTGAAGAAGCTGGTCATGGAACCAATGCTTATCATGCAAGCCTGTACACTCCACCAAGGGGACGTGAAACAGAGAGAGAACATGAAATCCAAATGTATAAGAATTTGTTTCTGTATAGCTGCTATTCTCAATTCCAATATTTGTATTCTCTAGGTGCTTCCGATGCTTCCGCCCTATTTTTTTAAAGATCATTTGAAAGCTGAAGTTAATATATATGTAATGGTTTTTCAGGTTGTTGTAGCTGCATTTGTAACATGGTTGTCATGGTTCATTCCTGGAGCATTGGGTTCTTTTATTCGAAAAGGTGGATACCAGAAGCATGGATGAATTTGAGCTTGCATTTGCAATTTTGGTATATCCTGTATTGGTGGTTGCGTGCCCTGCACTCTTGGATTGGCAACTCCCACTGCAGTCATGGTTGCCACAGAAAGGGAGCCTCTCAAGGTGTCCTTATCAAGGGTGGAAGTGCTCTTGAGAAAGCACATAAGGTATGCAAACCTTGTTTTAATTTAGTATGATAATTTATAATATAGCTGCAGTTGTTGATGAATGCACAAAAATTTGAAGTAATTTCAACTTTATAAATTTTCTGGTAAAGTGAGACTTCTGTATATTATTCAAGAAATCGAATCGAAACTCAAAATCAACAAAATTCCATCTTGTTTTCTTATGAAATGAACCCTCTATGTTGCTTTTATACCAGAATGCATTTGTATGGTTTAGACTCATATTGAAAATCTACCCAAGCAAGTAATTTCATAATATATCTTTTTACTTCAAATGTTTAAAAATACTTCTTATTTATTAATTTTATTTCTTTTGAACTTTGTAGGTCTTTGGAAAGACAAGGAAGATTGCCCTCAACAAAAAAGAGATTGATGAAGTTAGAGAGCAAAATGGTCTAAGTTTCTTATTGATGAATAGCTTAATAAAACGCTTCTTAGTTGATACTTTACGTTTAAAAATTAGTTTATGTTTATTGGTTTAATGTTTAGTAGTTTTACGTTAAAATTAGTTTATGTTTATTGGTTTAATGTTTAGTAGTTTGTTTAATTGTGATACTTATATTAGTTTTATGTTTAGTAGCTTGAATTAGTTTAATGAATTGTGTTCTTTATATTAGTTTCATGTTTAATAGTTTGATACTTTACGTATAAAATTAGTTTATGTTTATTGGAATAATGTTTAGTATTTTGTTGAATTTTGGTACTTATTTAGTTTTATGTTTAGTAGCTTGAATTAGCTTAATGAATTATGTTCTTTATATTAGTTTCATGTTTAATAGTTTGAATTAGTTTAATAAATTAGTTGATGTTGAATGTTAAATTTAGCTGCGCATGATTTGAAAATTGATACAGGTTGGGTAGAAACCATAAACGATATATAAAAAAGAAAAAATAAATACATACGACGTCGGCTTTTAGGATAAATCCGACGTCGTATGTTATTTTGAAAAAAATAAATAATAACGGCGTCGGTTTTTATGTAAACACCGACGCCGTATATATTATTTTTTTTTAAAAAAATAATAAATATATACGGCGTCGGCTTTTACCTAAACTCCGAAGCCGTATGTTAATTATTTTTTTTCTTAAAAAAAAATAAATATATAACGGGCGTCGGCTTTTACCTAAACTCCGAAGCCGTTATGTTAATTTTTATTTTTTTTAAAAATAAATATATACGGCGTCGGCTTTTACCTAAACCTCGACGTCGTATGTTATTATTATTATTTTTTTTAAAAATAAATATATACGGCGTCAGCTTTTACCTAAACTCCGAAGCCGTATGTTAATTATTTTTTTTCTTAAAAAAAAATAATATATATACGGCGTCGGTTTTTACGCTAAAAACCCGACGCCGTAATGTTAATTATTATTATTTTTTTTAAATATAAATAATATACGGCGTCGGATTTACCCTAAAATCCGACGCCGTATGTTACATACGACGTCGGTTGTTTTAACCGACGTCGTATCATTTACTTACCGACGTCTCTAAAGTCGACGTCGAAAGATAAGACGTTAAATGGGGTTTTTAACCGACGTTAAAACTGTTTTTATGTAGGTATTGTGTTACCTAAAAACCGATGCCGTAGGTTTCAAATTATTATTTTTTTATAAAAGTAATAAAATATATACGGCGTCGGCTTTTACCTAAACGCCGACGTCGTTATGTTAATTATTTAAAAAAAAAATATATATATCTATATATATATATATAGTATATATATATATATATAATTATATATATATATATATATATATATATATATAGTATATATTATATTAATATATATATATATATATATATATATATATATATAATATATTATATTATATACGGCGTCAGTTTTTACCTAAAAACCGACGACGTAGGTTAATTATTTTTTTTTAAAATAAATATAATTACCTATACGGCGTCGGGTTTACCCCAAAATCCGACGCCGTATGTTACATACGACGTCGGTTGTTTAACCGACGTTGTATCATTTACTTACGACGTCTCTAAAGTCGACGCGAAAGACAACCAAAGTTAAATGGGGTATTTTAACCGATGTTAAAACCGTTTTCTGTAGTAGTTAAACTCATGATATTATTTTTACTTGTTAATCATTATATTATGGAGCAATTTGGTCACTTATGGAATGAGCCAAACATTGAACTCCGAAGGCCAGTCAATTTCCGGACGACAGTCGTGCCGTCGCACACAATCTCGTTCCTATGTATGAGTTTGCTAGACAACTAATATTTTTTCATTGGTTTCTGTCGAGAAAATGAAAAAATAGTAGGTGATAGCTCAGTTATATGTTTCTTTTACGAGGATAAAACTGCCCCACGATTTTATCTCAAATGCCTTCCATCAAATATTACTGTTTCTTTAAGTTTCTTGGCAAACAACTCATCTATCTCCATGGAGATCTTGAAATGTGAGTTTTCTTTCCAGTTTCCAAAGCCCTTCATGAAATATTATGTTTCTTTTTGTCGAGCAATGTCCATTGCATGTATGGTGGAGTTTACTTCTCTGCTGCTATACTTTTTGTGTCAGTTTCGGACTTGCAAATGAGTTCAACATATAATATAAAGTTGAGAGCTTTTTGGAGCTCATTATTGGTAAAGAATAAGTACTGTATTTCTGTAATAAGTAAACAATAATATAATTGTTCCCTATTAATTCAATAGAAAAATAAATTTCGTAGTGAAAAGTATACCTGCACATGTATTTTTCTTCCAAAAATTCTCACCACCCAAGATAGATAAAATTTTATGTTATTTTCAAATTAATTTATGGATTTAACTACATTTTTAATACTCGAAAACAAATGAGTTGAATCCATTAAAATCATGTATGTAAAATCAAGAAAATTGAACCAGGAACCAGAAAGTAACTTTAAAACGAAGAAGAAATTACTGATTACAGTGTCAACAGTTAATCAGACAATAATATGGACCCGTGTCAGTCCGAGTTAAAAATAAATAAAAACTTTATGAATAATTTTCAAAAAATTTCAACTTTTTGCGTGCGGAAAAATAGATGATTTCTAAAATGGGTAGTACAAAAATGGAAGCACTTTAAAATGTCGAACAAACCATAGCAAACCGTTTTGGAAAATTGTTTGTGTCTTTGACCAAGAGTTAATTCCAGCAATGGTTCCTCATAACTATATGAATTTTTCAAAATTAGTCATCGACTTTAAAATTTGGAGCTTTTATGGCCCTTGACTGGTTCAATTTCTTTCCAACATGTCGGTCCTTCTCGTAAATTATAGTAAAGATTGGACTTTAAATGAAGTAAGTAGTCATTCATCTTAACCTTGGAATGTATAATTCCTCGTATTTCTCCCTTCGTGCCGGACTTCGGATCTTAGATTCACTTAATCTAAACGGTGTATTCAACATTGGACTTTGTAGAGTTTTAATGAATGTTTTAAAATTATAGATTTTAATAAACTTTGATTGACCTTTCATAGAATCGTTCAAAACTTTTTAAAAACTTATATAAGACTCTATAAAAAGCTATTATAAAAAACAGTCCATAGACTTTTATCAACTTGTTTATATAAAAATTTTACAAAAGTCATTGAAATTCTAATGAATACGATCCTTACAAACTTTCAATGGTTGTTGATTAGTGGATTCATTTATATAATTCTTACAAAAACAATTATAATATAGTCTAAAATTTTCTATTTATCTCAGTTCTTCACCACATTAACATTTCAGACATTATTAGTTTGTATCCATAGTATGTTTAGATTATATGCTAGATGTACTTATATATATCTATTATATAAGCGTACTATTATTATATATATATCTAGTATATATAATATATCTATATACTAGATAGTTATAATATAGTATATATATATTATTTAATAAACATCAAAAATTATTTCATTAGAAATTCATAACAATATTGAATAATAAATTTAAAATAAAAGAGTTGCTCAAATAAAATTTAAAAATATAATTACAAAGTTGCATTAAAAAAATAAATCTAATATATATAGCTATATATTGTATATATTATATACTAATATAACTATATATATAGTTATATATTTTTATATATTACCTACTAATATATATATATAATATATATATATATATATATATATATAGTATGTATACTTGGTATTTAACTATGGCATCATGCAAATAACTTTATTTGCAATAAGAGGACTTATGGAGAATTAGAGAGAAGTTAGGATAAAAAATTCAGAGATTTGAAAAAATTAAAAATAATATAACCAAGTATAATGAAGTAAAAATAATATTATTTCCAAATTTTAGAGGAAGATTGTTAAGTTGATGGAGGGAGAAAGAGAAAAAAAATTGGTAGAATTGTGGTATATGGAGAAATAGGAGGATAGATGAAGAAAAAAATAATTTTCCTTAAATTAAGGATAGGTTTATAAAGTTTAATATGAAAGAAAATAGTGTATTTAAATAGAGAATTAAACATTCAAAGTTTTAGAAAGAAAATTTTGAAATTATTAGGGTTTTTTATGATTGGTTTCAACTATTTATATTCGAGAATGAAAAGTCTACAAAAATCTCCTTAAAATTAAAGAGTTTATAAAAGTTCATAACTTTGAATACCAGCATGACTTTTAAAACTCCTCTAAAGGTCTTAAATCGAAGTAGACACCGACTTTTAAGGACCGTTTAAAAATTTTGAGTTGGAATACCGCCTGACTTTTAAGACTCTCTATAAAGTTGAATTGAATACCCTAAACTCTTAAGTTCATAAAAGTCTTTAAAACTCTAGAAAGTCATAATTAAATACACTCCTCCGAATCTTTCTAAAATCCACTCGAAGAACAATATTCTATTAGGGATTAAGCAATTAAAAATGGTGAAGTAGTAAACAAAAAAGTAAACATTGATACTCTCCTTAGATTTATAGAAGTCGATAATTATGAGGAAAGTTGAATTGCCTCAGCAAATGGAATCCAGTGAATTAAAAGTTCAAATACATAGTAACCAAAGTGAGAAGATGTCTATATTGAAAAGGAAGGCAAAGCCACTTATTCATACTCTCATTCCTTCTTATTCCCGATATTATTATGGATTACATTTTTAGTCCTTAATATTTGCAAAACCAACTACGACAAAATATAATCAAAAATTAATCCAAAATGAGATATAGTATATATATAGCTATATATATAATATATATATACTATACCCCGTACTCCATACACTCATGCACTATACCGTATATATCATATAGTATATCCCTTATATGAGAGCCTCAGCTGGTTCTTAATTATCCATGTAAAGGAACAAGGACTTAAAATAACAAACGTGTGGACATTTCGTTGGATCGTTAGAATTTATGGAGGTATCGGAAGTTGGATTAGTTTTATTTTTTTTTGTCTTGGTGCGCGCTGTGTGACAGTACGTTTCCTATCGGCATCGATCGTGGCCATGCCCATACCACCATCTCGTGGCATTCACCCACCTCACCCGCAATCCACTCACGCGCCTGTCGTCGCCCGCCACCGCCACTCTCTCTGAGCGCGCTCTCCCTCTCTCCTCGCGTCTGCTCCACTCTCTACGCGCTCTCTGGCACCAGCGCTCACCTCACTGTGCACACCGCCTCTTCGCCTCCTCCTTCACAGGGTCCTGTGCATGTGAATCAGCCAACCCAATACCTCCCCCCCCACATCTATCATACTCACCCCGCTCACCATACCCGCGCCGCGCTACCCGCTACCTCACTCCATACTATACACTAATCATACCCTGACCTACGACATCATACTCATACTCGATAGCAGTATATACTATCACACATATCATAACTTACTGATGTACAGCCTCACCCTGGTCATATCTTCTTCCTATTCATCTAGATGCTTCCTTTGTGGTCTTATTTGTCTGATTCATCCAATCAGTAAATTACGATGCGGACCCTAGACACCCGGCTGAGAACAACCACGAGACAAATCATAACACCAGATTTCGCAACAGAAAATGAACCAAAAGACAGGAAAAGAGGGAAACAGGTGAACAATGGACACATTACTCGAAATTTCTTTACCAACACTATAATTGCTGTCAACACACAACAGAAGGTTAGTATCGAGTTTGTGTGTACCGTGTTGGCTTGACTAGCCTCACTTGCAGAAGTGACAACACGGGAACTGATGGACACTTGTCTCCAGACCTTACATATCTATCCCAAAACCAAAGGCCCGCTTTTTTCGGAGAAGAGGATTCTTCTACCGAGAAAAACACGTTTTAGAAATATCTCCCGTGGCCTTGGAGAACCACATCACTTAACTAGTATTCCGCCACCAATCTCCTTTCAAGACTGGAAATTAATAATAGATGGTTGGAATTCGTGTATGTTGAACCTGAAGTTGCGACCCCAACTAATTTCTACCTAACGCCAGTTCGGGCAAAAACAAGCCCAAACTCTGCGAGCACTTCTCGAATCTGAGAATTT
>VALG01010115.1:0-25994 GCA_009835305.1 Ipomoea purpurea
TTGGAAGTGGTAACATAAAAAATAATCACAGCAATATAATCGACCTTAGCAATCCTTTCCTAAACGCAAACTTCATTGTTAGTATACGAACAACTTTAGAGCCACATCCAACAGATACCATCCCCCTATACAACTCTACTGATCAGCATCAGCACAAGAAGAAAATGCCGGTTAATTTGCACTATCCCTATAATGAACACAGCTAAACCTTATAAAAAAAAAAAAAAAAAAAAAAAAAAAAAAAAAAAAAAACCTCACACACAACTACTGAGTACCCTCCAATATGAAATAAACTATCGGAAAATTGGGATACAATCATATACAACGAATTTTAAAAAAGAGCATGATAAACCACCCCTTCACAGAATCAAACATACAAATGCAAGTCTCCGGACAAGAAAAACAAAAAAAAAAAGAAAAAACCCAAAGTTGGGCTCGGTGTGTTCAACTCAAAGCTCAACACACTTGCATCAACAGCCAAGCGATTACGGCCTAGTGATCACTGCGAATGTCCCAAAGAACAAAGAAACAAAACTCTATCGGCGTTCATTTCTAACCCAAAAAAAAAAAAAAAAAAAAAACATTGAGACTAATATCATCAGAATTAATTGCAAATTAATTGATATATGAAATAAATTTGGGTTCATCGCAGTGAGTATGAAGTAAAAAACCAGAGTCTGAATAGCGATCAAAAAGCGAAGACAAGGGAACACAGAGACGGAGCGATTACAATGTGATAAAGAAAGGCGCCAGAGATCCGCCCTATCTGCCACTACATTTAATCAAGCTTCGGATCATCAATCAATGTACGGAAGAAGAAAAAAAAGAAACAGAAATAAGGTTGAATCAAGCTTTAAATTTTTATTTTTCTTTTAATTCTGAGCTTGATGGGAGATGGAGGATGAAGGTGGTTGTTGGGTTGGGTTTGCGCTTCTCCCGAGTCCTGACGCCTTCTTCAGCTCTTTGGGTCTCCCTCGCTCTCCTAATTTTTTATGTCTGCGTTTTGCGTTAAGCTTTTTGTTTTAACTGAACAATCACACAGACAGTGCTACATCATTATTACTTCATTTGTCTCATTTTACGTGTCTTATTTATAATCTTTTGTCAAATTAATAATTTTCTATATATATATATATATATTTAGAGTTAATTACCAAAATGGTCCCTTGACTATAGCGAAATTACCAATTTGATCCTTGACTATTTTTTTTAACCAATTAAGTCTCTCTATTTTAAAAAATTTAACCAATTTGGTCATTCGTTAGTTTGACCGTTAGTCAACGGTTAACTTGAGACCAAATTGATAATTTTGCTATAGTCAAAGGACATTATTAGTAATTAACTTTAGGGGTGGACAATTCGGTTTAGTTTTCTCGAATCGAACCGTACTGAACCGCGAACCGAAATAATATACCAAAAACAACCGAACGATATTGAATTCTTATATTAGACTTGGATATAGACTATGTAAACATCATAACACATAATAAATAGAACTTTTGATAACAAACCATAAAGAAATCAAATAAAACATTTACGAGAGATTACCCGTGGAAAATAATGAGCTGAACGACAGAGCATAGCAGTAAGGGCACTTGGATTATATAATTTTAATTTAATTTATTTATTTATATTACTTTCCATATTACCTTATGTATTATTATTATTATATTATTATCTATCTACAATTATCCTACCATCTTAATCAAATATGATAGCCTATATTATAAACCCCCATATCCCTTTCAAAAAATTAATATTGTAACTCGAGATTCCAGCCCTTCAATTTTTTACGAAACAATTCAGATTGGATCGGAGTTTTTTTAATCTGAACCAGTTCGGTATACCAAACGAATTCAAATATCGTAACCTCGGACCCAAACCACACCACACTACCTTGTCCTCGGTCATACCGACTTCATCCACTTCGAGATTAAGTATCGTCACGGTTACGATTTTCGAAGAAAACTAAACGAATTGCTCACCCCTAAAGTTAAATTACCAAAGGGGTCCCTTTGACTATAGAGAAAAATTACGAATTTGGTCCCCAGTTAACTGTTGAACAATTAAAAAAACAGGACCACCAAATAAATAAGTATAAAAATTTTAAAGTATGACGGGACTCCTACAAAAAATTGGGAATTAAACAAACATAGCTCACAAAGACCCAAACCTTAGTCAATTTCACTATAGTACCGCCAGGGCCCATAATATATCGCAATAATTCAAACTCTATTAAAAATTCTTCTCTTATTTTTACAATCCTCGAAACCACAGAAATGGGACACCTAAAAATAATGGAGAACTTTTTACTGACTCACCTCTACTGATCCATAAAAATTTCATTTGTTTGTGCTTTCACGAATAAAAAATTAGTAAAAAGAATATATTCAAAGATCATGAGTAACTAAACTAACAACAACTCATTATAATAACACCCTCACAATATTACTATTCTCAACTCAAATACCTATATCCCCATTTCTAGATGAGCAACAAAATACATAATACATATAATCACAGGTCCAATCTTGAAAATTACATTGAATACAATTAAACATAAACACGATATAGTATAAATGAACAAGAATCAGAAGCCGGTAACCCCTCCGACATGGGGCAACACTTAATGCTTTGTTCCTACTTAGCTGAAAAAAATGAGCTCACACCTCCATATATTCAGGAAATTAGCCTCGATGACTACATACACCCACCCATGGGACAATGATAATTTTGACTCGTGTGGCATCTACCGTACTGGACAACCCAGACAAACTAAAAATCGCCTCTAAATGGAAGACAATTTTGCACTGGCAGAGGTATTAAGATGCAATATCCTTCCATTACCAACAACTTGCTTATAAAGATAGTACAAACGTAGAAATTTAATCACCCCGATTTGTATCCATGCCCTGTCACGCGAAATCAATAATCCCGATGACCTATGACATACCTTTAGAGCTATACCCATGTGGCGCTAAACCTGACACTATATGCATCATGACACCTTAACACAATAACTAAATACGGGTTAGTGTTTAGTCTTAACGTGTCTCGAGTCTTTAAGGGTTGACCCGATAAGGACCCGTTTAATGTTTCGTATCTTAACATGTCAACCGTTAAAACTATTAAGAACCCGTTTAACCTGTTAATATTATCTGTGTTACCCGTTAACACGCAACCACGTTTACCAAACATGTTTATAACCCACTAAAAATATTGTCATTTATGTAAGAACCATTGTCATTATTGAGATTACAAAAAGATACTATGTACATGACTAAGGATGAATTTATTACAGCGCCAACCTCCTACACCAATTATTGATGTTCAACAATTTGAAATTTAAATTTTGATTGTGTTCAATTTTATTCTAAAAACTTGTATGACTCCTTTATTAATGATTTTTGGATGTTATTTTATCATGCTATGAATTGAATACTTTTTAGTTTGTTTGATGAATTGATAGGTTTTTTTTAGAACTTAACTTTAAATTTTAGTTTTTATTAATAGAAATAGCGGGTTTAAACGGGGTTCGTGTCATATCGTGTCGACACGACTTGAAACCTGTTAACAAAATGTGTCTATCGTGTCAACCGTTAACAAATCGTGTTCGTGTTAAAAATTTGAACCGTTAACCATAACGTGTCGTGTCCGTGTTTAGCCTTATCGTGTTGACCCGTTAACAGACCCGTATACACGAATTGCCAGGTCTACATGATGTGGCTATGCAAATTCCATATGGGCTCAATCAAACCTTCCACTCCCAATATTATAACAAATGTTTTCCATGAATGATTTAGTGTAATGTTGAATGTTCTAAACACTAATGGAATCATGTACACAGCTGCGATTCTATATCATATTTGGAGAGCACGGAATGGAACGGTATGGGATGCCTAGCTATCTACCATTGCCCAGGAAGTTGATTGCCACGGCAACGGCCATACCGCAGGCATGGCGGCGAGTACATTGCACCGCGGGCGACATAGTAGCTGATGCCACTACTGTCGAGAGACTGACTGCTGCCACCACCGCCGAAGGACTGGCCGAAGCATTTGCGCCCAAGAGGCCCTATCATGGTTACGGGCTCGTGGAAAACAATCTGTTCAACTTTATACGGAATGCCATATGCTTCAGTGCTACATATCCTCGTCAGATGCTCCGCCCCGATCATATGCTAGTTATGCTATTGATGGTTGCAAAGCTTTTATATCGGCGTTCAATGCCTGCTCAATTGTTTTTATTCCTAGATCGTAGAACTACTTAGTTCACACTTTAGCTTCTACTGCTTTTGATCATATTATGACTATGTATTGAGACATTGTCCCTCCAGACTCTATTTAAGTCTTTATCTAAATATAACCACATTGGTTGTTTTCAAAAAAATAATCAAGTTGTTGTACTTGAGTAAAACACTAATTATGTTGATATACATTAAGTAAAGCACTAATCAAGATGGTAACTGTTAACTTAATAAGTCCAAAATTATAATTTTATTTTTATCTAATGGCTTGTTTTATTTGAACTAGTTATGAATAAACTCTTAATTTTTTATATTTGGAGTCTTGGAGACTTGAGTAGTACATAAAACAAAGCAAAAGCTGATGTATAAAACAAGTTTAAGCAGTGGCAAGGCATTTGATTTTGAAGGAGGCATCCAAGAAATTTTAAACTCCAGTACACATAATTTAGCAATGGGCCACGAAAACAAATTTCTCCGCATTTGAATTGGCAGCAAGTGGTTTATTTGCCGACATTTATTATTTTACTAGCATTTTGTACGCGATGCGTGAAAATTTTATGCCCAATATTGAAATATTGATAAATACAAATATTTTTTTTTTGAATGCTATTAGCTCTATTACATTGTAGTATCTGTTCATATACTTTCTCAACCTACTGAAACACAAAGAGCCAATAACGCCTCCATTGAGGCTCGAACTCACAACCTTCCAAATGAAAGTCCAACCCGGGTACCATTAGACATAGTCTGTTGTACACACATATATAATTTATCATTCATTCATAAAAATTAATAAAATAAAAATATAATTAAGTATTAAATTAATATATATATATATATATATATATATATATATATATATTATATATATATATATTATATTATATATAATATAATATATATATAATGACTTTAACAAAATGATAATTAAAAAATAGGAAAAAGATATGATAGATATAGGTGTATGATAATAATGATGCGTTATCAATGTTAGAATTAAAAACTAACGGTGTTTATAACGGGTAAGGATAATTTTGTGACTTTTGTCTAAATAACATACAACATTTAAAGTAAAATGTACACATTTATTTGCATACAAAATGAGGGACATAAATCAAGGATATAACCTTAATTGAAGCTTATTATGTTTTTAGAAATAAACAATTTTGCAAATAAAATAAATGAAATCTCGAAAGTCGAAATTCAATTTCGTAAGAGTTAATTCCAACAATAGTCCTCCGACTATGTTGATTTTCCAAATTTAGTCCTCGACTTTTAATTTGGACATTTTACGTCCCTTGACTTTCAATTTCTTTTCAATTGAGGTCCTTTCGTGAGATTACGGAAAATTGGACTATAATTGAAAAGGTAAATTAGTCATTTCATCTGTCTAATGTATAATTCTTCGTATTTCTTCCTTGTATACGCGACTTCGGACATCAGATTCACTTAATTGCTTAATTCCTAAATCCACTCGAAGAATAAAATTTCATTAGGGATTAAGCAATTAAGTGAATTTGATGTCCGAAGTCGCGTATAAATGGAAGAAATACGAAGAATTATACATTAGGCAAATGAAATAACTACTTTACCCTTTCATTTAAAGTCCAATTTTGCCGTAATCTGACAAAAGGATCTCAATTGGAAAGAAATTGAAAGTCAAGGGACGTAAAATGTCTAAATTAAAAGTCAAGAACTAATTTTAGAAAAATTTAATATAGTCAGAGTATCATTGCTGGAATTGACTCATTTCGTAAAATATTGGCAGTAAAATTCCCTCCTAGTAAAAGAAGAAAAAGGAATTTCTGATTTCTGAACATTGCCATTTGCCAATTGCCAGCCACCAAAAAAAGGTTATGGTAGGTACGTGTCAGTCCGCCTGAGGGGGGTACATGCAACCTACGTGTCAGTCCCCATTCATTGCTCCCACTACTTACCATGTATTCTGCGTGCATTCCAAGCTTCTCCGGAGTATAGTGGCATGATGGTGTAAGTTACAAATTGGAAGAAAAAACCAAAGGTCAGTGAAATCATAAAACTAAGGTAGAAGTATCAAATCAACTATTATTGCGAAATACTCAATTTTTATCATAAACTAAATTAAGTGGCATAGTTAAATTTATAAATTTAGCTAAATTTATTTGATTGACTTCTTTTTTTTTAGGCAAATTGCTATCCGGTACCTATTCAATTCTTAAAAAATAAAAAATATATATATTTAAAAAAAAAAAAAAAAGAATTTCAGCCACCGGCTGTCCGGCGCAGACAACCGGTGGCTGAAATTAATTTTTTTTAAATTTTTTAATAATTGAATAGACAACCTATAAAAAAAATTAATCAAAAAAATTTAACTGATAAATAGGCCTATTTGACACTTCTGCCTAAAATTAAAAAAATAAAATAAAAAAATACATGTTTTACTTTGAATTAGGTTATTTTAAAGTTAAACTCCAGCTCAAAGTCTCAGACAAATAAATCTTAACAAAAGAAATGGATTTCCAGAGAGCTCCCAAATCAAAGACCACTGTCCTCCTCAATGGTGGTCAAATTAAATTCCATATTTTCGTGTATAAATATATATTATATATATTTTTGTGTATTCACTTATTCACCACTACCAACATAATATAAATAATAAACCTACAATATATAAATTAAATAACATTAGTAATGTAGTAACAATCACTTTTAATTACCTTAAATGTTATCGTATTGGACCATGATCCATGCATTGTTGTGTAGGCCATGATTTACCGTATAATTATGGATTGTTTCTATGTGTTGGTCTTACGGCCTTTGGTAGCTGTTCGCGGGCCAACACTACCGTAAAATACTAGGGTCTTTTGGTGTAAACAAGAGAGAATAGAAATAACTAAAGAGAATTTGACAGCATAATGGGATTTTATTAGATAAAAAATCCGTCCCCTCACAGTGATCTAGTGGGGGTATATATACAAAGAAATAAGCTTTCTACAAGGAAAGTAGGGCAAAGATAAAGCGGAATCAACTAGGGGATCCACTGTAATTAGCACCGTAATTACTTAAATTAATAAAGGAAGCTCCTTGTTTAAATAAGGAAAGGAATCTTCGCGGAATCCGCCAGTAACCGCCTTTGGATGAGCAATCGGTCGGGAACGCACTGACTGTCTGACGAAGTAGCCCGGCTAAGGAGGTTGTGGCACCCAGGCAAGGACACACTGACCACTAAGCCTGGTCGCCCATCAGAGTCCTCAGAGAGAACCCAGTTGGGGACACGCCGACTGTAGGGCCTAGTCGCTTTATCTGAGCCAGCCAACTTCCTTCTAGGTACGAGCTCCTCTGCTGGTCTGGTCTCCCAGGTGCTTCGCGTGATGAGCGGGAACAACGGGTCCAGCCTTTTCCGTTGAATTGCCAAATGTTATGCCGCACTCGAGCCTGACTGCTTCGCCGCACACCTTAAACCGGATGCCCGATTTGGGGTATCTATCACCAGTCCCTCACTTTTTCGGGTCTAGTCGAGCGATGACTCAAAAAAGTAGAAGAAACAACTAAGGGTGTACCGGGGAGGCACGACTGCCTTGTTATCCTTTTCTCGCAAATCGTCCGGGTGCTCGGTCGGGAATCCGTTCTCCCATCAACTGATCCCGCTTTTTCCCGACTGGTTCTGTGAAGCGGTACGGTCGTTGTTACATAATTATGACAACTCCTCAAATTCACCGGTTACAAGCTCGAGGCGTGTTTTCCCGTAATCATTTTGTCTGATGTTATGTCTCTTCCCTCACCGTTCGATCAAGCACACGTGGTGCGATTTAGCCAGTCGTCCATATCTATTGTGCTTCTCTTCATTCTTTCTTCATCCGCACTTCATTCCTCCATCTCCAATTCTCCAGTGCTTTCTCCCTTCCAACCTCCGGTCTTTCTTGTAGCGGCCGGCGTCTTTTTCCCTCTGAGTCAGTTCCGTTCATCTTCTCTGGCTGTCGTTCTCCAGGTCCCTCCTTTTTTCTTTTCCCCTGTTTCGCTTCTTGCCATGTTTTCCTCTCAACCCCCATCTTCTTCCATTGCCGGTGACCGTTTGGGTCAGACCTCCGATCCTCCGGCCACCACTTACCAGTCGATCTGGTGCGGTTTCCGGGTGCCCGTTTCACCTTTCCTCTCTCTTTTGCTCCAATACTATGGCATTGTGCCCAGTCAGCTGGTGCCCAACTCTTACTGCGTCCTCATGGCCTTCCTCACTTATTGCCACCGTCTTAGGGTGGAGGCCACCCTTCCTTTGTTCCACCAACTCTTCCGCTTGTCTGCGATCGACGTGGTCGCCCCGGGACACATGCAAATACGTTCTGGGGATGGCGACAAATTTCTAGATAAGCTGGTCTCCTCCCACAAAGGTTGGAAGGAGAATTTGCTCTTCGTCCGCCCGGCCGACCACCTCCCAGCCTTTGATTTCCCGACTTCCTGACAGTCATCCTATTATCGCCTTGACAGGAGGCCGGCTTGCCCCGACGACCTGATCAATCTGGTCCAACGGATTACCGGGGGCGAGCTTATTTTGGCCCGGCGCTGGTCACAACTGGCGGCCATGATGAAGGTTGGTTTACTGCCGGACGGAGCCCCCCAAAAAGGTTCGCCTTTTTCCTCCCGGCTGATTGTCTGCCTACCCGGGTTTTTGGAATTAGGTTTTCTCTTTCGTTGCAGGGAATAACGATACCGATAATTCGTCCGAGGAATCAGAGGAGGGCGAGGAGAGCAAAGAGGAAGTGCCAGCGGCTGCGCCCATTCTTGCTGAAGCGCCCCCGGAAGATCTTCCCACCACATCCATGGCGATCGTCACTCCACCCTCCCCCCCCCCCCCCCCCGCAAGCTATACATAGCTCGGGTCCCTCTGGCATCGGAGGTTCTCCTAGCGCCGCAGCCGGTTCGCTGCAAATACTAGGCGAGAGGGCGACGACACCCACAAGTCAAGCTGTAGCTTCTTCTCCCCACAAAGCTGGCATTAAACGGCCCGGCGAGACCCATGTTGAGGCCCCCGCCGCCAAGTGGATACTGGTTGGCCCAGAGGCCAATGAGAGCGGAGGGTATCATAAGGGTCGTTATCCATTCGCGAATGATTCGACAAAGTCGTTTTCCCCAAAGACCTCGAGTCCGTTAATGGGGGATCCCGACTTGTTGCTGGATGGGGTCTCCTTCCGCAACCTACCAGGTTACTTCTCATTTTCCTTTTCCCGACTGCTTACTTTTTGCACTAAACACACATAGCCGTTTTTCTGACGTCTACTGTTCGCAGGTTATGGTGTGCCAGTTCGCCCTCCGCCGCCGGCAGAGAAATCATGATGACCGAGTTGAAGGACCCTGCACGCCGCCCGGACAACCATGCCACCCAGGTGGACGACCTCAACCTGAAGCTCATCCAGCCGCCCCTGCTTTCGAAGCCGAGTAGAGAAAGAACAGCCAGTTGCGGCGAGCTAACAGAATGCTCGGAGGCTGCTCTGATTTCTTAAAACGCGCCATTTAAATGCTTAAGGTGCTCACATTTTTATTTTTCATATTTGTAACACCCTACTTTTTTTAACTCTTAATCATAAATCTAAACCACAATTGTCATAAACCTAAAAGCAGCGTAATAGTAAATAAAAAGATAACTAGTGGGAATGTCACCCACCACAACCACCACTCTGTGGTGATTGCACAGGCTAAGGGGTAGAACTAGAAATAAAATAAATATCTGATATCCATATTAAATACCGAAAACATAAGGGAAAAAGTCACCCCAAAAGTGTACATCCTCGAAAGTCTATAAATCAACAAAAGTCTAGAATCTGAGACAATAAAGTCATAAACATTAACTATAGTTTAAGACATCTCAAACTACGAGACTAATCTTAACTCGATCTCTTTCTCACTGCTGGGCTGCCCACCTGAACAGGGTTTTGCAAGCAACACATAGACAAATAGGAAAACACCCGTTAGCACAAAGCTAAATATAAATAACACTCAACCCTGTAAAGCAAATTCTAAATGCAAATACTTTGAAAACATTTGATTCTTGGTAAACAACAAACTCATCTCAAATCATCTTTAAATCTATCGCATACTTTCTAGATGCTTGCAACCTACAATATCAACTGACATGCTATATATAAAACTGAGCACATTAGGTACTTCAACATATAAACTTCTCAATTAATTTAACAAGCAACTCAATGCTCACAGGTAGAATCATGCTGATAAACATAATAACATGTATTATCATGCTCTCACATTCTCATCACATAAACTTGATATACAGAGCTCAAAATATAACAAAACAATCATGCTCGATGAACAATCTTAAATCAACATTCTCATTATGTAATCTCACGCGATACTCTTCTCAAATGCAATCTCTTGCAATACTATAATCATACTCATATGCAATCTGTGCAGTTCTATATTCATATGCAATCTCGTGCAATACTATATAACTACTCATATGTATAATCTCGTGCAATGCTATAGTCCTACTCATATGCAATCTCGTGCAATACTATAAACATACTCAAATGCAATCGCGTGCATACTATGTGCAATCATATAAACATACCAAGCTCGTTGCAAATAGTAGATAACGAACATACTCATATGCAATCTCGTGCAAACTAAACATAACTCATATGCATTCTGCAACTACTTAATGAAATATAACATACTGCATATGCAATCATCGTAGCAATACTATAATAAACATACTCATGAATAGCATCTCGTGCAATAAATAGGATTACTATATATTATTAAACACATCATTGCAAGATGTTCTTCTGCGAGTAGTTGGTACATACACATAGTAATTTCTACCATCCAAATAGTACTCGGTATGCAAATATCGCACATAAGAAATAAATAAAACTCACAGTATTAAACATCATTAATTTTTTTCCGTTAGAGCGAGTTGAGGTATCTCGATTAGAAGCAAACTCAGCCGAAGGAAAATTTTTACTGAAGTAGTATCACCTTCTGCCTGAGAGATGGCTGGCAGAAGGTGCTCTAAGCAATTGCTTGATAACCAGATGCATTCGTCGGGCGGTAGATGGTGCCTCCCAAAAAAAACACTTTCCCCAAAAAAAAGTAGTAACGCTTTTGTATAACATTGATTGGGTGCTCTCGGTGTCAATATGTAGGTTAGTTGTGAACTGATATTGTCTTGTACTGCCATTCCGGGATTCTCCTGATACTGCTTGGAATCGCTGTACTTCTTTTCACTTAGGCACGACGCTCGTCTTCCTATGGAATCAACTTTCTTTCTTTTGAATCTCCTCCTGACTTCCAACCTTCCTCCTCTGAGTCTCATCTGTTTAGTAATCTCACTATGTCTTTTTTTTTAACCGGGTAGCCTGGGGCCTTAAGGTTCCTACAGAAACGCGGCGTGAATTCCCAACAAGAGCGGCATAAATCCGCACAAGCATAATCATCAATCCAAGACGACGGGTGGGCGCGGATCACATTGCTCCAATATGCCGCCTGGTACTCTTGGCTTAAACCATTGGGATTCTGCTCGATGGGTGGACAACTCAGGTTATTACGAACGTAATTAGTAGATGCAATAAAACCGCCGCATAACTAATGCGTATGTTTTGTTCGCGTAAGACGATCTTCCCATCTGTGAAAAGTATTCCTCTTATAACCGCTAAGAAAAACTCACGTGTGAAGAACGCCAATTTAAAAGCTCATCCCGAAGTGTGTCCGTTTTATAGAAGCTTCGCATGTGGACTTAATAACAATACTAGCTGCGGACTCAGGCCTTCTGCAAGGTCGATTTAAGTATCATTGGGCGCAAAATGCCAACATCTCTACCAAATAATCTCCCGGAGAAGGACAATTATTCCTTAATATAAGCGTATCCCCCCCAAAACCTGGACAACGTTGATGTATTATAACAATCAATTTCTTGATATAAGGCAACGAATAAATAATATACCACTATCGCAGCCTCCGCCATTAGCGAAGACCTACATAGCATGCTGCACACATACGAATTCCTGATACTTGGTTCGAACAGGCAACACAATAAATGCATAATAAATCTGTTATGGCCACCGATTGCTTATGGGTTTCAGTCCAATGGTATATGTTGGGGACATACGTTGGCCCGCTTTTGAGATTTTAATGCAACCTTTTTGGTAAATAGATAAGCACAATACATTTGCAAGATGGTGCGTAACCTAAAAGAAATAACATCTTTGTAACAGCCTTAAAACCATCAAGATAAATGAGACATTTTGTCTGGGCCTTTCAATTGTAACCTACTTCTAGTGGATAGAGTGTTCAGTTGCACCGACTAGCCATTCGATCCATTCTGACAATGCTAACACAATAAATAATGGCTACACCTTTCACCGTTAAGTTTGATACGAAGTATCACAAAATCGACGTCGAGCTTCTTCATAATGAAAAATATTCCTATACACTGCGACTACAAAAGTTGAGGTACCAAGTCTTTTTCCCCCTACTAGCCCGAGCCATAGCTGTTGATAAACTAACCCTCGGCAGCAATTGAGTAAACACATCCAATTTCAGAAATTTACCATGGAAGGTCAATTTATTCCTCATACCACGGGGAGGCACATTGCGAATAGAGAGTGAATCATGGAATGATGGATGCAGAAGCTACATTCTATAAAATCTATTTCCAGAGAAAATATTTAACAATTTTTTTTTTAATTACCGTTATTTATTTTATCCAATAATACTCAACGGGAATTCATAAGAAACTATTTTTAGCAAAGATTTCTGATTACGAACCCGAAGAGCGAGCCACAAAGGCCCGTAACACTAAGTCCAAAACGACACGTAGCGAGCACAAGGGCCCGACCGACGCACAAATTTTGCCATCCAGAATCAAACTCAGGGACCTGGGCGGGACTCCTCAGAGCTGCCCCATATGCCCGTTACACCATCGGGTCTAAGCGGCGGCCCTCCCTCTAGGCCGTGCCCTAGACCCGTGTAACCACGGCTCTAGCCGGCGGCCCTCCTGATGGGCCGTTGGTCTGATCTGATGCACTTTGTGTGTGCACCAGAAGACTTTTTCATCTGCAATCTCAAACCAAAAATCCAAAACGTTCTCAACAACTCACAAACAAATACTAGATCACTTCTAAGCATAAACACAACAAAATCTCATAATTTCTACTCATTTATACTCAATAACAAGGCTTCATAGAGCCAAAATTCAAGAAGAATCTATGGGGTTATACCTCTTGTAGCTTCTTCTTCTTCTTGTCTGGATCCCTTCTTCTTTCCCTTCAAGATTACTACCTTCCCCCACCCTATCTTCCTCAAACAACATACATGCATCTAAGTTTAAGGAACTCAAAGATGGAGGTAAAGAATGAACAAGTCTGTTGAAATGAAATTAAATGGAGAGGAATGAATGCAATAACACTTACTGTGATTTCTTCTTAGGCTTGGAGTGAAGAGGCAAATGGAATGGATCAGGAGAAACAAGAGAATATGTTCTCTATTATATGGGTTCAAAACCCTAGGTAGGTGGCCAATGATTGGTTGGGGGCAAAAGGTAATTTTAGCTTGCTCTCAAAAGTATCAGACAAAGCTTTGTGGTTCACCTTGTATCATGGACCAAGGCCAGAAAGTTATTTTTAAATACTTTGGGATTGAAAATGAATTTTCTCAAAGAGTCTTCTAGATGAACACTTGTTTAAGGCTTCTTAAAAATTCTCCCGGTCCACTCAAATTGGTTTCTCAATTAAAACTTGGTACGCGAAGTACCCGAAAATTTTAGGAATTTCGAATAAAATCAATTTTGGTGTCGAATTAATTTAAAATGTGACAAAAATAATTTATTCAAACACCAATTGATCGCAAAAAAATTTTAATGGAGTGAAAATGACTATTTTAGAATTTCTTAAAATTGGATTCATAAAATAAAATTTTGGGTTGTTACAATATTCTACCTTAATGTACATATCATTTGAATGATAAATTAATTCCAATTAATTTTTTGTTCCAAAATACATTTTTAATTATAAATGTTATATTTAATATGATTTTTGGGATGTAAAAATTTAAAAAAAAGTTAATACAAAAGATTAAATTATACGTAGTATGCTATATTTGATATGATTTTAAAATTTGTAAAATTAAAAAAAAAATAGTTAATACAAAAGATTAAATTATACGGAGTAAATAGTTTTGAAATAAACAAATATACAGAGAGTTCTTTAACGTGCGTGATTTGTGTATTTAAGGTGCCGCCATTGAAAATCTTAGGTACGTGGTTTGTTGTGCTTAAGGATGCACCATTTTAAATGCTTAAGGTCTCCACATTTTTATTTTTGCGTTGTACCCTAATGTACATATTATTGAATGATAAATTACATTCCTATTTAAATTTTAGTTCCAAAAGACATTTTTTAATTATAATAAATGCTATTTGATATGATTTAATATGTGAGTTTTTTTTTTTTTTTTTTTTTTTTTTTTTTTTTTTTAAATAGTTAATGCAAAGAATTAAATCATACAGAGTATGCTATATTTGATATGATTTTTTAAATATGTAAAAATTTGTAAAAATAGTTAAATAGAAAAGATTAAATTATACGGGAGTAATAGTTTCTCTGGAAAATAAGAAGGCTTGCTTCAACATGTCACCTCATAAGGCTCCCGGGCCGGATGGGTACCATGCCTGGGTATTTATCCAACAGCTATGGCTTGTAGTAGGGGAAAAAACTGACAACCTCGTTATGGAATATCTTTCAGAACCGACATCTTACCGGGAAGGGAGTAATGACACGGTACATAAACCTTTAATCCCTAAAGTACAAAGCCCAGAAAATGTAAAAAAACTGAGGCACCTATTAGCCTCTGCAATGTGTCATACAAGGTTATCTCAAAGGCATTAACATCAAGACTGAAAATGGCCATACAGAAGTTAGTAGGTCCCAATCAATCAAGCTTTGTCCCTAGGAGGCAGATAGTGGATAATATCCTTGCATATCAAGAAGTGTTAAACACAGCCGGCCTAAAAAAAGGTAGAGTTGGGGCAATGATACTTAAAATCGACCTTGAGAAGGCCTACGATAGATTGTCATGGAGCTTCATAAAAGACACACTTCGGGAAGCAGGGTTCAGTGATATTTGGATAAGGTACATAATGGGGTGCATCACGACAACAAGAATGGCTATCTCTCTTAACGGTCGACATCCCAATGGTTTAAGCCATCCAGGGCATTTGGCAAGGAGAACCCACCTCGCCTTTGATATTTGTGCTTTGCATTGAGCGACTTAGCCACCTAATAAACGAGAAGTTGAAGAGGGCGTGTGGAAAGGTATTAGCATTTCAAGGAATGGCCCAAGCATATCTCACCTCCTCTTTGCAGATGATATGGTCTTATTGGGGGAGGCCACACCGCAACAAGCTCTGGTTATCAAGCAATGCTTAGACACCTTCTGCAGCTCCTCAGGACAGAAGGTGAACTTCCATAAATCTTCGGTGTTCTTCTCAAAGAATACCCATCCTACGGAACGACGTGTAATTACGGAGCTACTTAATGTTGCAATTACATACAATTTGGGGAAATACATGGGAGTCCCATCGCAACACAGAAGATTAAAAAAGAATCCTTCCAGGGACTTATTGACAGAGTGAAAAGTAGATTATCTGGATGGAAAATGAAGACCCTTTCTTTCGCAGGGAGAAGAGTACTTGCCCAGTCAGTTCTCTCTGCAATCCCCATCTATTCAATGCAATCCACGATGTTACCAGCAGGAGTGATTGGAAGTATTGAGAAACTGGTTCGTAACTTCCTATGGGGGGTGCTGCTGGGAAAGAAAAAGCAATCTGCTAGCTTGGGAGACGGTCACCAGAGATCTGAAAGACGGGGGTCTAGGAATAAGAAAACTGGATAGAATGAACTTGGCCTTCATGGTCAAGTTAGGATGGAGGATTCAACTGGGAGATGAGGGACTATGGACCCAAATTATGAGAGCCAAATATGGAATACAAAGTTTGGAACCTAGTACGTGGCAGCCTAAAACGGCCATGACAAATGCTTGGAAAGGTATCCTTAAAGCAGCCCCAATACTCACGAAGGGACTCAAAAAGATCGTCAGAAACGGAAGAAATACACACTTTTGGCTTGATCCATGGATTGATCACCGGCCCCCAGCCGATTCTATCTCTGTCAACCTTCCTCTCCCAACGCTCTACGCTCGGGTCTCGGATTACTGGGACGAATCCACAGGCTGGAAATGGGACGAGTTCGATCACCTTCTGCCACCGACAGCTCTGGGGAGTTTTCTGTAGCCTCGACATACTCCATGATAACCAGCCATCAGCCTCTGCCAGAATCACGAAAGTGGAGCAATATTTGGAGTTTGAAAGTCCCAAGAAAAATCCAGTTCTTTCTCTGGTTAGTAAGGCATAATAAAATTATGTCAAACGAGAATAGAGCCAAGAGAGGGTTTACACAAAATGACAAATGTGACCTCTGCTGTAACATGGTAGAATCAACAGATCATATCCTGCGCAGCTGTCCAGCCGCTAGACAGATCTGGGATGCTCTTATGCCCTCCCTAGATAATAGCATACGAGGCTTACCTTTCCTGGAGTGGTTCGATGCATGGGTAGATGGTTGGGGATGCAATAGACGTAAGCACAATAACAAAACTACTTTTTCTGTCGCCCTATGGTGGCTGTGGAAATGGAGAAATGACAGAATCTTTAATGGCAGACACCATGAGACCACCCAAAAGATCCATTGGATCAATACGCAAGTCAATGAGATTAATGAAGTATTTTGTAAAAATGAGAGAATGGGTTCAAGGATACCAATGAGAAGCTGAAGATTGTTCAAGTGGACAAAACCCCCACCGGGGTGGGTAAAGATCAATATAGATGGCTGCTACAACCCCAGCACAAATCAAGCTGGGTGTGGGGGTTTAATTAGAGATGAGCAAGGTTCTTGGATCAAAGGGTTCTCGTATATTGTTGGGGCCTGCTCAATTGAAACAGCGGAAGCCTGGGCTCTGTTAAAAGGGATCCAACTAGCATGTGCCCTTAAATTGGAAAAGGTATGCTTCGAAAGTGATGCTTTGAGCATGTCAACGCTATAAACCAGAAATAGAGCACTAAGCAGTACTACAAACAACAATCATTCATGCATGCAAACGTGACTTAGGAAGGTCCCGACTTGGGTGATACAATTCGTGCCAAGAGAGCAGAATGCCGCAGTAGACCAGCTGCCAAGACAATTGGGGCAACTACGGGAATAAGAATCCTAGAAACCCCCCCTCCCCCGGACTTGCTCGAGCAGACCCTTGAGGAAGATAGGTTCGGTATCCCTATTTAGCGCCAACTAGATAGCTCCCTTCTGTAATTTCACTGGGTATTCCCCTTCCAGAAATTCTAAAAAAATAGTTTTGAAATAAACAAATATATATATAGAGTGCTTAATATGCGTAGTTTGTGTACTTAGGGTGCGTCATTTTAAAATTTTTAGTGTGTGGTTTGTGTTCTCATGGTGTTTCATTTGCGAACTTAAGGTGTGTGATTTGTGTAATTAAGCTGGGTGATTTTAATTCTTAAGGTGTGCCATTTTAATGCTTAAGGTGCTCAGGTTTTTATTTTTCAATTTTACCATATTGTACATATTATTTGACTGAAAATTAATTCCTATTAATTTTATGTTTTAAAAGACATTTTTAATTATAAATTCTATATTTTATATGAATTTTAAATATGTAAATTTTTTTTTTAAAAATAGTTAATACAAAAGATTAAATTATACGGACTAAATAGTTTTGAGAAAATCAAATATACAGATAATGTTTAAGGTGTGTGATTTGTATACTTGAAGTGTGTCATTTTAAAACTTTAGGATGCAGGTTGTTGCTATGCATGAGTTGAAATAATATTTTGATCTATCATTAATTATATCTGTGATAATGCCCAAAGTCACAATAAAAAGCTGTTGTGAACATTTCTTGATTGTTACTCAAAATTTGGACTATGATTAATTAATTTAATAGGGTAATTAAGCTTAATAAATTATGTATGTATATCAAGTCAAAAATAACAATGCATTTGACTTTTACACCCCAAATGCACTACCGTCTTCCGGACTATAATTTTTTTCTTTTTTAAAGTAATAATTGGAGGTCAATCATGAACTTTATACTCTAAAAATTAAATCATGAACTCTTGATAATTCAAATGATTGTTTTATTTCATCACCGTATATAAATACATGTCTATTATTGTAAAAAAGTTTCCTTAACTCTGTAATTTGAAATGGAAGAACAAAAATTTTATACTAATAAAAATACTTTTAATTTAAAAAAAAAACATACGGAAAAATAATTTATATAAAAAAGAAATATGATCATCGTCAATGTATCGTCATCTGTTGCCAAGTATTCAATTACACTAATTTTTCTCAGAAAACACGTCTGCAAACTCCTTTGTTTCTCTTTGATTTGTGATACCCAAATCTATGTATAATACTTCTAAAAACCACAAAACTGTTGTAATTGTGGTGCCCGTTGGCCCGTTAGCTCATAACCGGTGTATTGTAAGCAATTTAGTATATGAACTAAAGCAGGAAAAGTAAAATAGTAGAAAGAATGTGGTAGTAAGAATGAGAAGAAATAAGTGTGTCTTTTCATTCAATCATTGTACAGTATATATACACAAGAATGGGCAGCTGTTACAAATCTACTCATTAAGATTGACTGTTACAAATTAGGTCATTAGGCACTATAATAATGTCCATTAATCATATTTTATAACACTCCCCCTTGGACATTATTTTGTCATAATCATGCCTCGTTAAAAACTTCACTAGGAAAACCACGTGGGAAAAACCTAGTTCAGAAGTGTCAAATAGGCCCATCTACTACTGTCAAGTGCTCAATTCCCACCATGAACTAAAATATAGTCTAATCAGCCACACTTACTTCCTAAAATTGTTGGATTAGCTTTTTTTGCAAGTTGCCTCCAGGTTGCCAATCAAATTGCTGACATGCAATTTTATTAGAATTAAAGTGTATGGTGAGCTGGAAATTAATTCTTAATTATTTGTTGATAGCGAGAACCCAAGTGGATACACCGGCGTTCCGTCGGGGTTGAAGAGGCCGTAGTTGCATTCCGAGGTGGGCTCGGGCTTCATGTTTTCATTGAACAGCGCAAAGACGAATATGTTCAAATTGTTGGTGGGCTTCAATGGAGTTCCTTTCTTCTGGGCAATGAGCTTGAGGAGGTTGCAGTTGTACTTCCTAGCGTTCTCCAACGTCGCTCCCGACTCGTCGACGTCCCCCTTCGACGGCCAACCCGTCTCCGAGATCTGTACGCACACGTTCTTATACCCCAGCGAAGACAACGCCCAATGACCGACGTCGGTTTGAGTGAACAGCATGTTGTCGTAGTGAAGGCCGGAGACGGGTTCAGCTATTCCAGAATTCTACTAGAACAGCACGAAATCAAGCTCCACATGGTTGAGATGCGCCTTGTATGCAAAATACGGATACACATTGATCAGAAAAGGGGATCCAGTTTTGACATGTAACTTGAGGATCTCGCAAACGCAGCCCACCAGATCTCGCTTGAAAGCCCCGGAGGACGGAGGATACGACGACTCCAACACCTCCAGTGAGTGCGTCGTCGTCACGTCGATCTCCCCCTCCAGGTTTAATTCGTTTCACCAGAGCAGTGTGAATGCTGTACATAGCCGGGAGGAGGTAGTTGGCGAGGGAGACGTCCTTGGAGCTCATGACCTCGTTCCCGACGGCGATGCAGGTGATTTTGGTCGTCGGTAAATACGCTGACACGTTCCGCCTCACCCACGCCTCCGCTTTCTCAAGATCCTTCACTTTACACAGCTCATTGTTGCTAACACTGCAATGAACTCCACATTCGTGTTCATGAAGGCTTTCAGAACCTTTGGATCCACGTCGTAAAGTTTCAGCCTCGTTACGCCTATGGACTTCACCAGCGGAACCACATTTTCAAGCGACGGCAGGTTGTTCGCAATCTGCCCGTAATTGATGCCAATGCTAGTCACTAGCACTGGCCAAAAACTCACTTTATGGTGATATTTTAATTAGAAATGAAATATATTACTTCATGAGGGATCGAAATGAATTAGGATATTGGAGAAACCGTCCAAACTGATCGCGATTGTGAAGAAGGTGTTTGGTTTGACTAGGTTCCGCTGTCAATAAAAGAATTTAAGGAAATCAATTGTTCCTACTCACCATACACTTTAATTCTAATAAAATTAATGCTCAGCAATTTATTGCAACTTGGAGTAAACATGTCTGCAATAAAAAGCTAATGGAAAATTAGAATAATTGCCTGATTAACCTATATTTTAGTTCAATGGTGGAAATTGAGCAATTGCATAGTAGTATAGCCTATTTTGACACTTCTGCTAATAAAATCATATTTTTTATCCTTATTAAAAACTTAACTTAAGAAACCCGTGGGAAAAATTTAATTAAGGGAAAAGAATACAACCATAAGCTTCAATGCATCAATCTTAGGATGTTGGTTTGTCTACGTAAACATTATTTTGTAACTTTTCTCCATTGGCATCATTACCCATGTTGTTAAAACCCACTATAGAAAACTTAATAATGAAAAATCTATTAGGAAAAAGTACATTATGTATATGTTCAGTACCATTTTACGTCTTCAAAACCAATCTAATGGATAATGTTATTGAATGACTTTCCAGTCTCCCCTTGAAGATAATAGATCTTCAAAAGTTTATATTTCTAAATAAAGACATTTGTTTTGATAGGGATAATGGTACAACCTCCAGATTGGTACAAACTACATATTAGTGTAATGACATAGGACTCTTCGGGAGCTCACATTGAATATTGATGCATATATTTTGTTTAATATTCTAACTATACATTATATTGTATAACATACTTTAGATAATTAATTTGGGTAAAACAAAACATAACCAGTTAAGATTGTACATCAGAATATCAAGAAAATATAACCAATATCCAAGAGCGCAAAAAAAAACATACCTTGTATTAATATAAGAACAAACTTGTATCTCAAAATACATGTTTAATTCAACATATCCTATTTTTCATTAAGCCAGTTATTACGGAACTTTAATGATTCATTTTGGAAAATATATCCATGTTATCCTTACGACTCTCTTTATATTTACACCACCATCATATCCTTTTCTCTCATACACCATACCCATTTTAACCCTACATGTTTGATGATTAGTATGTTATAATAAGATTTATCAGCAAAGTTGATCATATATATTCCTTTAATTGCTCTTTAATACATAGTTCAATTAAGGCATTCTAGTTCATAACTCTGGACCAGATAATAATATGAGCAATTAAAGGTAATTGTGTTGTCGACAAATTTAATATTTTCATAGTTCTCCCACTATAATCTTTATATATTTTCTAAGCAACTAGATTATAGCCATTTCCAAATATTTACATCTAGTGGTTTTCCGCATCTCGTATTTGATTATCTTTGTGGGCACCTATAAACTTACTGAGTTTTCTCGTCTTCTGACGTATATAACTTCTAAGATTTTTCGAGATGACAAAATGTCCTTACAGATTTAGTTCTTTTGGATCTTATATTCACTCTTTCCATAGTTGCAATTATTTTATGACTTCTAGTTCAATTCTAACTACACGTGTTTATGAAGATGAAGATCATTCATCTGTGAAATTTCCCTCATTCTGACTCATACCCCCTAATCCGAACCGATCTTCATAAAGATAGAGTTCAGTATTCATCGATCCCCCCCCCCGCCTTTTAAGCCTAGATACAACTGACAGATGGCATACAACCATATGTTATTGATAGCTCACTAGAGATACATGGTGATGTGACGATAAAATAAACTCATACTGCAGAGTTTGGTAAATATACGATTTTTAAACCATGTATAATCAAAGTATAAGGAGAACAAGGATATGCTAGTTGCATGGATTAAATAAAGTATACATGAATAATTTATTTCCCAACAAGTAACGGTCAAACTGAATTTTTAAAATAAATGTCTAGCATTGCCATTTTATAAATCATAGATAAGGAATTATCAAAAACATATATGACATGAAAAAAAGGTGTGTATTAAAAGATGAAACACTCATGCTGTCTCCATAATCCTTAAACTCCTCGCCCAATAAGTCATCACTCAAATCGAGTAAGGCATTTGCTTTAGGCAATGTAGCTTGATATGATTCATTTGTCTTCCGCTCATTATTTTTTGTATCATCATCTGGTAGGCTTCGACCAAATGTTTGGAAGTGCGACACGTGCGAGACCAGTGTCCTTTGCATCCACACTTGTAGCACGTATTTTGATGTCCTTGACAAGTTTGATCTTCGGACTACTTATTCTAGGTTCAGGAATCATCGTTATTAGCTCCGCTCTTGCCACCTCGCTTCAGGCCCCTACCGCGACCTCTTCCTCGCCCTCGACCCTGTCCCCTCCGATTGTTGCTCGATTGGGCAAAATGGTGCACTTCAGGTGCAGGTGCAGCGCCGACTGGGCGTGCATTGTGGTTATTCATCAACAATTGGTTGTGCTTTTCAGTGACCAGTAACGCAGAAATCAGCTCTGAATGCTTAGAATAGTTTTTTGGCCCTGTACTGCTGCTAGAGTACAAGATCATTAGCATGAAATGTGGACAAGGTTTTTTCTATCAAGTCTGTATCTGAGAGTTCCTGCTTACAGAGCTTGAGCTGAGATACGACCTTGTGTAAAACTGAGTTATATTCGGTCACTGATTTAAAATCCTAGAATCGGAGGTTTAGCCAATCGAATTGTGCTTGTGGCAGGACCAGTGATATCTGCTGGTCAAAACGATCTTTAAGGGATTTCCAAAGGGCATGGGGGTCTTTTTCAGTGAGGTACTCATTCTTGAGATCATGGTTGAGGGGGTGGCGGAGGAAAATTAGGGCCTTAGCTTTCTGAGCGTCATCGCTCAGGGAATTTTCAATGATTGTGTCCTGTAGTTTTGTTGATGTGAGATAAATTTCAACATCAAGGGCCCATGTCAAATAATTGCTTCCATCCAGGGAAAGCTCGGTGAATTCACGTTTCGCGATGGCAGCCATGTAAATCTATATTTTTTTTCAGAATTTTTTTTTAATATTTGGCCTAAACTTGGATGGCGTAATCCACGCTAATGTTTTATAATTCGCTTAAAAACTATAATAGTATGGTTCTATTTTTTTTTTCCGGGGTTATTGACATGCTCAATCAATAAGAACATTATATTTTTATAAGGGTTCTTTTTATAAATGTTTGCATGGTATAGATTTAGGTTTAAATTGTTCTATCATTAGTTTTATGCATTATATTCCATTTTTTTTGTTTGGCTCAAATCTCCATAATATGAAATTACACAAATATCACGGTATTACCAGATTATCTGATCAGTTTTCATATCATTTTTTCCAATAAGGTCATACTATCGAACTATGGCAATTTCAACGAAGAAATGAGTCAAACAAAAAATATAGGCCAAACATATGCATGATGATCATAGTAAAAGAATGCATTTGGATTGTTATCGTGGGTATGATTTATATGTAATGTGAAAACTTTATATAACGTAGTAAGCCCTAAAGTAAAGACATATAAAAACATACAGATACGTGAGGATAGCACATGGCACTACTGCTTTCAAGCCACCGGTGTATTTATCTGTGTTGAGGGGTTAGACAATAGGGAAGTGACGGAGATTTTGTGGGGCAAACTCAGCTGGACTGGAGACGGCTACGGGCGGCCTGACCCTTACCGGTGGGTGAGATCGGGCGTGGATGGTGGTTTGTCGCACGGGCCGGCATAATGGCGATAAGGCGACGGTCGTCTTCGATTTTCTACGAAACGTTGTGTTATTGGCTTTTATCATAATTAATGCCAAAGCGTTAATTATTTCTAATTTTACCTAGGGTTTTATTAATTGTGCCTCGATTGGGCCACTCCGAATATAAATGGGTCATGAGTTTTGGATAAAATCTTACTTATTTTCTTTAAACATGATATAATGTAGTGCTTTCTTCTAATTGGTTATATATGTGGGCGTATGATTATTTAATCTTTTTATCTATACATGAGTTAATGTATTAGAATTTGTTTTGGATATTATTTGATTGTTATTGTAATATGTGATATATAAATGTTATTTTGTGTAATTATTGGATAAAGTAATTCGAGCATGATATGTCTATTAGCATAATATATAAGTTTATGCGAATTTAAATTAGGCGTTGAGATTACGCATCAAGTTTAGCAAATAGTAAAAAAAATTTGAAAAAAATTAATATATTAGCTGCCATCGGACTGATTCACCGAGATCCCTGGATGGAAGCATATTTCCATGGCCCTTGATGTTCAATTATCCACATCACAAAGACTACGGCACGTACATGCAGTTTGGAAATTCCCGAGCTGATATGCGCTTCAGAAAGCTAAGGCCTCTAATTTCCTCCGCACCCCCAACCATCTCAAGAAGTACCTTTCAGAAAAGACCCATGCCATCTCCTCAACAATTGGTCTGGAAAAAGTGTAAACACGGACAGGGAGGTAACATGTAAGAGATGCCGATGGGGGTCTTTTGTGAGGAACTCTTTTGGAGAATGGTTGGGGGTGGAGGGGAAAATTGGCCTTAGCTTTCGACGTCATGCTCAGTGATTTTCAATGATTGGTGTCCTGTGTTTTGTTGATGTTGAGATAAATTTTAACTCAACGGGCATGTAATAAATTGCTTCCATCAGGAACGCTCGGTGATCCGGTTCGGCAAGCCATAATCTATAATGTTCAAATTTTTTGTGTTTACTATTGGACTAGAAACTTGATGGCGTAAATCCAACCTAATTTATAATTCGCATAAAACTAGATTTATCTAATAACATAAATGCATATGAATTATCATAATCCCAATAAATTCACAAAATAACAATTAAATATAAAGCATATTACATAAAAATCAAATAATAGGCCCAAAAATTTTATACATTAATATGTAATGAAAAGATTATAAATAGCCAATATAATACAATTAGAAAAGCACATACATTATAACCATGTTTAAAGAAATAGAAGATTTTAGTCCAAACTCATGACCCATTTATAATTTCGGAGGGCCCAAATTCGGGTCCAATTAATAATAACCCTAAGTAAAAATTAGATAATTAACGTTCTGGCATTAATTTATAGATTAAAAGGCAATTAACACAACGGTTTCGTAGAAAATCGAGAGACGACCGTCGCCTATGCCATTACTGCGGCCACCGTCGTCGCAAACATCACCGCCGATTGTCTCCACACGGCTAGGGTCGGCCGCCGTAGCGTCACCATCACAACCACCGTTATCAGTACCACCGTAAAAAACGGTGTTGATCGGTAAGAAGACACAGGTTTCGATTGTGTTTATTATTTTATTTTCGAAAAAAGTTATATTTCATACGAAGCATACGAGAAAAAATGATTTTTTTTTAACAAATGAATTTATTTTGTTTATATTCATTTGAAAATTGCAGTTGATCCATTCGTAAACATACTTGAAAAAACGAATGGAAGATTCGAATGGAAACTTTATTTACTGGAAAAGAATTTGAGCAAACAAAATGATGATAATTCACAATTTTAAATCAGGATACATTTTATAAAGAAAGCTTGTAAAGTTTTAGATTTGCAGTCCATACGGAAGAATATATATTCGAATATGCAGTAAAAAATTGTTATCTCTTTTCTTTATGAAAGATATAA
>VALG01010117.1:0-29039 GCA_009835305.1 Ipomoea purpurea
TTTACATACTACATCATTCTTAAAATAATACATCATAAATTTCCTGTTCGGATGTACATAATTGCATAAAAATGTGCATGATTTTGTATAAACAAAAATGTACGTAATTGTATAAATAACATCACATAATTATATAAATTAAATACACATAATTTGTATAACAAATACACATAATTATAACAAATACACATGTTATAAACAATACCACTAATTCACTAACTACTTAAATGAAATCTTTCTCACATGAAATCACGGATGATTATTTGGAATTTAGTAATAACTTGTAGATGACACATAAAATATTAATTTTTTAAGTTACAAATTGGTGAATGGCAGTTGATTGAAGAATCTCAATTAAAGTTCTGAACTTATTTTATTTTTTTTAGTTTTTAAAACAAATTTTTAATTCCTGCCATCCCTGATCTCTTTCTTTTCATCTCAATTGCACTTTTTTTCTGTTAATTTTTAATTTTATTTATTTTGGAATCTCAAACACTACGCAAAGTCTATCATGAAAAAGAAAAGGGTTGTATTGTGTAGAGATAAGATTGGTCCATCTTCTTTCCCCGTGGCTTTTTGTTCTTTTTTCAAAGTTCAACAAGTATGGAATGTCTACTAGATGTGTTTCCCACATCCTATCTATCTCTAAATTCATCAAACGTTTTTTTTTTTCTCATTGAATTTAATTACTTCACAATTTCTTTAAGCAATTCATAATAGCATTTATACATATCATGTTATCAAGATTAGTACTTATATGTTCTTGTTATAATTTCTAAAATTGTGATTTTTAAAAAATGATTATACTTTCATACACCCTGGGGTGGTTTAGGTTTATATAGACTTCTAATCATGAATGTGATGAATTGGGGACGTGATTTACTCTAAACCAAGGGCACAACTTTCAAATTTATGATATAAAGATTTTGATTCAAGTTTAATTTTCTATGTATAGAAATTGAAGTCACACATGAAAAAGTAACATGGTAAACTTCTATATACTTAATAAAAGAATAGATTACTTGAAGCGCACCAAAACAATCTTCAACATTTCTCATAAAATTACATATAGTGTCATCTTTGTTTTTTTTAAAAAAGGGAGCATGCAAAAATTTAAATGGATACTAACGCTCTCCACTAATGCACAACCAAAGTCTATAATGCACCCAACCTAGCGGCCTTGATACACAACTCAACGCTACGATGCCTCCCATCCTAAAATTACATGTATTTAATCAACACAACCTAATCAAAAGCTTACTCGCTTAAACGAAGACCATAAACAAAAAAACAAAAAAAAAAAAAACCAAAAAAAACACCACTCACAACAATAAAACAAACATTGGAGTCTCAGTTTGAGAGTGCCATCGGCACTTGGAAAAAACCAAAGAGACAAATGAAAATGGACTGAAATATCATTAAACGAACCTATTAAAAATCAAGATCAAAATGTATTTGAAACTCCATTTACAAACTAAAACTGACAATTACTCTCATACTGTATAGATGTAATCATACTATATGTGTGTGTTGTGTGTTGGTGTGGGTGTTGTGTGTGTGTGTGTGTGTGCGGCCGCGCTGCGCCGCGCGGATATAATAGATGGAGATCAATTAAGAAGAGACATCATATAAACATGCAAAGAGGTATGAGCTGTTTGATCTGGGATGATCAACCGGCTCTAAAATACAAATATTAAAAAAATAAATATTTTTTCCATGCACGCGTAATATACCTTGTGCACTCTTATAATATGATTTAATTAATATATGCCACCTATAATAGGAACTTGTGCCTTGTTAGTAAAAATTCTGTGCAGCTCAAAGTTTAAAAATTTCCAAAATGTCACCATATTTTTAGCTTATAATTACTATACACTTGTAGTGTATATGTAATATAAAACATATGCACTTGTAATACAAAACTTGTGCACCTGTAATTACAAAACTTGTGCACTTCAAAGTTATTACTCTTGCACTTATATAACCTTGTGCACTTTTAGAAATTTATGCACTTGTGGCAAAGAACTTGTGCACTTATAGGTGTAAAAATTATGCTCTTCAAATTTAAAAAATTATCAAAATGTTACTTTATTTTAAAAATAAAAATAAAAATCTCTTTCATTTAGGAACATTGACTTGAATCGATCAAATCGTGAGTTTCACTACGTGTGTGTGTCACGTAAATAATCCAAATTAAAATCAAGAATCTACAAAATAACATATAAATATATTAAGATCACTACATAGCAACATAATGTGATAAATGATGATCATGATTTAGATTGTAAAAAGGATGATATACAATCTACTTTAACGTAGAAAATGACGACATACTTGGTTGGCTTTAATGCTTTAATTTTTTTTTAATATTCATTGAGGTTGACCTTAACATACAAAAGATTGCAGGCATGCATTGCATGCATGAAATAATAAAGTAAAAGATAGGTGGAGGTCAAGCCTAAATGGAATCCTAGGATTATTATTAATTTGTAAGCATATACATATACATATAGTTGTATAGTTGTACGTATCACTCTTTGATTTTGTCAACTTTATGGCCCGGTTGAGAAGGATACATGAACCCATATGTTTTGACAGTTTTGTGACTTTTGTCTTGCTTTTTCTTCACAACATAACATCTTACTATATCCTGTGTGCATTCATAGCTGGCTAAATATTTTAATTTTAATTTACTTCCTTTCTTATACGTTAATTAGAAAAAAAAAAAAATGTAATCTAGTCCGATCTTTGCATTACGATGCCCTAATCACCACAAAATGGCAAAAAATAACCTATTTATATCAATGCAAGTAATACAAAAATTTATTTTGTCAATTCCCTCATGTCCAAACTGATTTATAAATTTCTCAATTCGTTATTATGAAACATTGAAACCCAACAAATATGCACGAGTTTTAACGTGTCACATATAACTTTGGACTAAATTAAAATAAAACATTTGTACCTTCAAGTTACAATGTTTTTTTTGTTTTGTTTTGAGTGACATGAAAAAATCACTGTTATTACTCGATGGTGTGCACGGAGTAAGCCCGATTTCTTAATAGCCTACAAAAATTAAATAGTTTTTGACACAATAAAATTAACAGCACGTTTGGTTCACGGAATGAATTTTGAGGTAATAGGAATGCTATTCCATAAGGAATGGAATATGCAAGGACACTGCTGAAAATCACTGTTTTTCCGACCTCATTTCCGACCACCAAAAATTTGGTCGGAAAAAGTAACTTTTTTCATTTCTGCGACGAATGTTAAAGTGGTCGGAAATTCCGACCACATTTAGAGGGTTGGTCGGAAAATTTTTCCGGCAATTTAGTTTTTGAAGAAAATTACCGATTTGGTCCCTCGACTATGAGGATTTCACCAATTTGGTCCTCGACTATCAAAAATTACTCAATTTGGTCCTCGACTATGACATTTTTACCTGATTTGGTCCTAAGTGTTATGTGCAGGTCAAACCTAAAAGGCAATTTTGAGATTTAAAAAAGTATCTTCCTTCTTGTTCTCTAAATTTAAGTCGTTTGTTTTATATAAAATAGGTTATTTGTTTTTCGATAGCAGTCGCGACTTCAATATGCAACCAAAGTGCAGTGAATCATCTTCATCCAGTTATAAGAATCGAATGATGTTCAAAAATGGAGATGCTTATAGCTGGAATTAAATGATGTTGGCACAAGGCAGCAAATTTTTGAACATCATTCGATTATTATAGCTTGATGAAGATGATTCACGGCACTTTGGTTGCATATTGAAGCTGCGACTGCTATCGAAACAAATAACCTTATATATAAAACAACGAGGAATACTTTTTAAAATCTCAAAAATTCCTTTAGTTTGACTGCAAATTAACACTTAGGACCAAATCAGGAAAATATCATGTCGAGGGACCAAATTTTTGGAGTAATTCTTGTAGTCGAGGACCAAATTGGTGAAATCATCTTAGCTCCGAGGACAAATCCGGTAATTTTCTCTTAGTTTTTGTAATACTTGTTTTGACCACTTGGTGGTCGAATTTATTAATTATTATTATATATATTAAAAATTTAATTTTTTTTTTTGTCGGTTGTTGTGGTTCCAATGTATGAATGTTAATGATTTATCTTTATCATTGATTATTTCATCCATTTTTTTTTTTTATGATTTAACTGACCACGACGCAGAAAAGTTTACTAATAAGATACATCTCACAATTTTACTATGAAAAAATAAGACCGTGCCCTTTCCATGTAGATACATGAAATCAATTTCTTTTAATTCAACACTTTAAATTCATTTATTCTGTTAGGAACTTAAATCGTAGTTCTGTTAAGCTTTCATCATCATAATATTAATGTATTGTATAAGGCTCGCTGTACTTGTATCGTATTAATTTTACACTAAATACAATCATTCATATGGTATATTATCTAGGTTTCTCATGAATCCATTCATTGCATGGCTTTGCACTGTGTCTTAGACTCGAACCTATCTGACCGTCGTTATGGTGTCTTTACACCGGTGGCCCATAACGCCTTTCAACGGCACACCACTTTGTTTTATCATAATGTAATGTGATTGTATTTTATCATCGTGTATTGTTTTTTTTTTTATCTTTAAAACATTCTCATTATAATCAATTTACTTTTAATTTATTGAATATGCTAGGTTGAAAGGTTAATTTTAGTCTTGACTATCTTGATTTCATGTGAAAATAGATATCTTGACTATTTTTGTTAATCTATTACGTTTTAAATAGATGTTTAGTGAAGCTAAAAAGGTAATTCTTCCTCTAGGCCATTGCTTGGAACTTAACTCTGCTGAAAAGATTCATTCCTGTACACTTATTTTTCTCTAACCATTTAATAACATTGTGGAGTGATATTATAATTGTAAGTCATATTGTATGAATTTTTGTAACAACACGAAATCTTAAATATTATACTAGTAATTGACCCGTGAGATGTGCGTGATATATTAATATTCATAAATGTTATAAAAAAAATATAGAAGTCAAATTTATACATTTTATAAATATTGAAGATAACATTAACAATAAAAATTGAATTTACAATTATAATTTGTAATTTGCTTGAAATAGTTTAGCTTGTCTCTAACAATTTGCTTGGTGGTCGGAATGATTTTTTTAATTCGTTTGCTTCAGTTTTCAGACCACTCTGTGGTCCTGAAGTCCGGACTCGAACGATTGTTTTGCTGGTAGTTTTTTTCTCGACACTAACAAAAACCAGCGGTCGGAATTACGACGGAGGGTTTTCCGAACTACCCATTTTGGTTGGAAAAGTGGTCGGAAAGGGTGTTTCCGACCACTTTTGGGTGGTCGGAAATCCAGTGATTTCCAGCAGTGGGGTAAGAATATGAATTGTATTCTATTGTTTGGTTCACGGAAGGAATAGACTTTAGGAATTATATTATAGTGTTTGGTTGATTTGAGGAATAGAAATGAAATATGTTTTAAAAGACATAAATATCCTTATAAACATATGTGATGGCGGCGGCGGTGATGGTGGCAGTGGCGGGCGGCGGTGGCAGTGACAGTGGTGGTGGTAGTGACGGTAGTGTTATAGAAAATATACTTAATTGGAGGTAAAATAGAAAATAAAAACTTTAGGTTATTCCTGAGAACTCAGGAATAGCCTAATACCAGGGGACCCAAGGAATCTCTATTCCCCTTGCAAGGGGAATAGGTCATTCCCGGGAACAATGTTCTTGGAAATACAAGTACTTACCAAACAGAGAAATATGTCTATTGCTGGGAATGTTATGCAATTTCAAGCATATTTTGTGAACCAAACAGCCCATAAGTTAATCAAGTTTTACATCAATTAAAATATGTATATGATAGTAAATATGTATACTATGTGGTCTAATGGTACCCGGGTTGGACCTTCATTTGGAAGGTTGTGAGTTCGAGCCTCAGTGGAGGCGTTATTAGCTCTTTGTGTTTCAATAGGTTGAGAAAGTATATGAACAGATACTACAATGTAATAGAGCTAGTAGTATTCAAAAAAAAAAAACAAAATTCTATAATAAGAAATAGTAAAAATATCAACTATTATAAATAGCAGCAGTGAAATTATTTATAAAAACAACACTACTTTTTTTTTTTTTTTTATATTTATAATTCTGTTTTCTAAAATTTACATTCCGACAGTACTACTTTGGTTAAAGACATTAAAGTTAGGTGGTTTGTCTAGAGTCCACTGTATATTATGGTGAATTTCACCATCGATTGAGGCGGCAGAGAATATAATAATAATGCTACAAATGATTGTTGTATGGTTCCCAAGGCTCCTTTTGATATATCTCCAATAAACTCCAAGAAAATATAATCTTTTAGAAATAAGAAATATTTATCTGTACAGATTTATTTCACTGGTTTAATAAATAGTATTTTGAAGAAAAGATCAATGTTTGAATCTTGACAGCAACAATATAAGAATTATGTTCAAAGTGGACAGATTTCTTGTGCGCACTGACATTTGTGTGATTTACTTCCTCTTAAATACTATATTGGATCGGACTGAATATTAGAGGCCTTTGAGATTAGGGATTCAATTTTTGAAGAAGAAATAAGAATTATTATTTGAGAAAATTGGGAAGTAATCATTTTGACAGGGAGTTATCCTATCCTTTGGGTCACATATGTTTCACTATAACAATAAATATTCATTGAATTTCTAGAAAATGGATGTTAATTGTCTTCTCATAATTGACGACACCTGTATTATGTTTATTAATATATTTTCAAATTTGATTCTCCTTTATTCAATTTTTTACTTTTTGGTCTATAAAAAGGAACAATACTTTACAAAAGGGACAAAATAGCATGCAAATTAAATTTCCTATTTTAATTAGTTTAATTAGTAGCTTCTAACTATTTGGGTCAAGTTTATTCAATAGTCTTTTTAAATGTGATGCATAAGTTATTTTATGGAGGGGGTGCTAGTGAATAATTTAGGGTGGTGCAATTGATTTTGTTAATGCATACAATGATTATAATTATATAGATATATTATATTTTTAGAAAAAGTAGGAAACTTTAATTACATATGCTAAGAGAAGTGGATAAACGCTATTAGGAGGAACAATATATTTACACTTTTAAAATTAGTCACCGAGATAGGGTGTTGTCGATGAGATAAGTCAATTCCATCACCACTATTCTAGAAATTACATCTATATCTGACACATGTCACGATCGACTTAAACCACCAGTTACACTGTACCCGTTGAATCTATTAGCAGGATACCAACGTTGTGCTCCGATCCCTACTCCATCCGCTACTATAAATAGAAGGAAAAAGTGTCAAATTGGCCCCCTAAGTCGAGTGGATAGTGCAATTAGGTCCCCTAAGTGAAAAAAGCTTCATTCAGGCCCCCTAAACCTATAAAATTGTTCAATTAAGTCCAAGTTAACTTGTTTATCAGGTTAAATGCATACGGTGTTGACATGTGTTCCTTATTTTTTTTATTAAAAATATTATTTATTATAAATTAATTATAATTATAATAATAATAATTAAAAAACAAAAAACATCCACCGGCTGTCCACGCCGGACAGTCGGTGACTGTCTTCCTTCTTCAAGAATACCTAAAAGATTTGAATCTTCACTTTAATTTCTTGTACTTTTTCCAACCTATAGAGACTTTCGAGCTCAATCACTTTGTAACTAGAAATTTTGTACTTAAACTTTTTAATTATAATAAATAAATCATTTAACATTCTTACACATACGCTCTAGGTAGTGTATGGATTCCAAATCTAATAATGCAGATTTGACAAAATATGTATACTCTTAAAAATACTATTTTATTCCAAATCTGTTTTTGAAACCAAACATGCCATATTGCCATTAGAGTTGTCATCAAACATTCACCTTCGCAAAATTCTCCATAAGTAAACAATTATATTATTGTAATTATGGAATTATGGAATGAATATAAATTTAAAAAAATCAATAATGAAGGGAAAAAGAATTACTTATAACGCCGCTGACTTGGGTCTCAACGGTTATGATGAGGCATGATATGTTATCAGGAGACAAAATTATAAGCTTTGCAGCATAAAAATTGTAATTGAAAAAAAAAAAAAAAAAAGTGGAAAATAATGGTGATGAAGAGATGGGGGTGAATGGGAGCAACTTTGCTTCTGCGCAATCAATTTGTGGGTCTCCTTTGATTCTCTCTTTACATTTGGTTGTCATGCATCCACCTATGTTTATATATTATTATACTCAACACGTCCTTCGTGTGTACGGTACTTTTTGATGGCTATAAACAACACGTGAACCATAATTTTCTGATATCAAATTGAAACATGTGTTTCATCTCAACTAACTAAAAGTATAAACTGATAGTTATATTGCACATTTATTTTTATATATCATATCATATGCTCAACAGGAGTAACCAAATTATCGATTAATCGTATAATCGAAAATAAAAAATTAAATTTATTAAAAAATTTGAATTTTGTTCTGTTTTGGTCATGTTAACAATTTATTTATTTCAAATTGGTATTAAATTTTCGTAATGATATTATGATTCTATCACAAGTACTAAACAATTATCATAGATTCAACATGTCTCACGGATTAAGATCCGACAGTGACACACAAATGTGACCCATATATACATCAAAGGAGATGAGAGTGGTAAGTCAATATTCTCAGACTCAATTGAAGACAGATTATTGTGATTAATTATATCTCCATACAAATTAGCATTCAATTCCCCCCTTATCTAAATAATCATCACAATAATAGGTGTTCCTTAGCTTATTATTAGAAGTTTAGGCTTACAAGTCAACAAAATGCATTTCACTTTACTGCTCTTTTATTTTTATTAATAAGTGAGTTGGTTTAATCCAATGTTAAAAATCTGAACCTTTCACTTCAAATTCTCAAATTATTGAAAGAAATATTAGTCATTTCATAAGAGTTTTCTCAAATTTTCTTAAATAAATCTTTATATATACCAATTCTCTTCATTCGTAATGAAGAATTGTTAGTCTTTTAAGATTTATAAACCATGTATCTACTCATCTTTAATTTAGCTTTAAGATTAAATGTTAATTTACTAGTTAGAAAATGAATTTATCTTAATTTTTAAATAATCAAGGTGATATTTTTATGCTTTGATTTTATATTTATATAGTAGTGTACATAATATATGGACTAGTATATCTTATTTGTAATGTTTTGTTTCTACATAATTCTTGAAAAGCATTTAAACAAATATAAATGCTCAAATAACAGACATTGATTTGTGAACTATTAATTATATTAATATTAATATCAAATTATATATAATATATATATATATATATTTATATATATATATATATATATAGTATATATACTATTTCATAACAATTTTTAATATCTTAACAATATGCTAATATGCTTGTTTTTTTGTGATGTATTGTTACTGATGAAGAATTGAAAATGTAATTGTGTAGAACCACTATTCTTTTTTCTCTCATATATTTTTTTTAAGAAAATAGAAATGACATATGAATTGAAAATGCTTATAGATTGAAGACTCGCTCCAACTTATCGACATAAAAACAACAAAGTACCTAAAATTCATAATATTTATTTTCGACTATAATATTTAGTAAATTTGAAAATATAAACAATTTTAAAGTTTTAGCTACACTAAATAGCAACAAAAAAAAAAGTGTTTGTCAAACCTCAACGATTAATTATTTATTTAATACAAAATGATATAAATAAAAAATGACTAAGTTCTCCATCAATATTTGAAATTTTAAAATACATTATTAATATTAGTATAATTTGTTAGTAGGCCAGTGGACTAAATTAAAACATCCACTTCACACATAATTAAAGAAAAAATTTGTATGTGATAATAATTCATGAACTGAATCTACAATATGAGTATAATTAATGAAGTAAAATCGCCGTCATTTTCCCCTAACTTTTATTTTTCTATCATTAGTGGAAGCTAGCTAGGTAGGGTGGTAGCATTTTTGCTGAGGTGATGCTTCTTACTTCATTAACATCACTATCCACTTTCCTTGAGTATCAAGACTTATGGACTTAATTTTCATTCATAACCGAAAGCCTGATTTGAGAATGATTGACTAATATAACTAGCTTGCTTCATTTTCTTTTTTCTTTCTTCCATTCATTTTTTTTTTACTATAAAAGTTTTTTTTTTTTTTTGAATATACTATAAAAAGATCAAATTTAGTAATTATATAAAAATTCTATAGTCAAACATTTTTAATGAATTCTATTTGTTTTTACCTTTTAAAAAAATTGTTTTTATACATAAAGTTTAGACACGAAATCTTTAAAGTGAATTAAACTCTATTATATTAACAGTTGAAGTACAGTTGATTTGTTCAAATATTTGTAATTTGTTGCTTGTCTTTCTTGAATGCTCCGCAAATTTCGTTATTGATTCTCAACTTTTAAGGAGCAGATCTAAACAAAAAAAGATGATTGAGGTGATTAATGTTTGGTTGGCAATGAAACAATAATTAAGATCTGATTTCAAACCACTGTCATTGCAAAATATGCAACAGTACAGTCTACCATGCATGCCCCTGTCTAACTCACACTACACTCCACCAATCGGGCACGCGAGAACTCTCAGAAATTTTCACGTGAAAAAACTAATTTTCAGACTAAAATCTCTTTCACTTCACATCTCTAAAAAAAAAGGGTAACGCTATTTATATATATAGCTTGGTTTGGGCCCAAATGTGCTAGCTTTTAAAAGCCAAAACTACCAAATATTGAATTAATTCGTTAATAAGCTATTAATATTGTATTAATTCAATATTGATACTCCTTATCAATTTCTTTAAGGTTCTCAGCATTACCAAGAACCATTAAGGCGTGACTTTCTAGGTTCCTAGTAAATTAATACTCATTATTAAATAACTCACGAGTCATGAGTGATACCTATCAGTATGCCATGACTACTAGTTGACAATGAAATATGTTTATATATATTATAATCAACCTTTCCGTTACAAATATCTTGCAACATTTTTTCCACACCACACTTGTTCCTAACCAGGTAAAGATCATTATCAAACTTGGTCCAAACTCATAAACCTGGTCAATATGTGTATTCAATATTCTTAACCTGAAGTCCAACTTCATTATACTCTGACCAGAGATTCTCGTTGCAAGATTATTGAATAGACTAGAATAACATTGTTACCTCATCAAGGCAGTTGATTCTCTATTAAACGTATACATGTCTTCGTATAATACTGAACTAGGCACAAAGTACACTTATAGTCCCATAAAGAACAAAAGACGCATACAGGAAAAAACTAGTCCACCATATGCACGAGACAACCATGTCGTCTCAGATCAAGTCAAAGGACTATTACATATTTGTAACATACAACTTACCAATGATACATAGGTAAACACCATGCAGTGCATTGTAGTCAATCATTGTTCAATGACTTGTTCTCTAACAATCATCCACATGTCAACTCCTCGTATCTCATACGGAATGACATGAAACTCACCATAAGAAAGATAATGTGCTAGCTAGTCTTATTGGAATTCTAATGCCCAATTAGAATTTCTATGACAAGGAATATTTTTACAATAATTCATTTATCAATTTCTTCATCGTTCATATTAACTCTTAAGAATGAAGAATTAAGAAGATTGTACAGAATAATATCAATTATTAATTAAACCAAAATAAAATTTAAAACATTTATTTATTATATTTATTTAATTAGAAATCAATGCCCAAAAAATAAATGTTGGTCCTAAGGCATACATGTTTAACATTTGTGACCCAAGAAGGAAACCTCGTTGCTTCTGTTGAGATTTAAACTTGTAATTTTATGATTATTAAGTAAACAATGTAACTAAACTGACTGGTTTTTTTAATTTTTTTTTTTTTTTTTTTGGTAGTGGTATAACAATTATTGCAAGGAAATTTGCATGGTTATAAAGTAAGATCAATGCAGAAAAGGTTTGACTAGTTTATAAAAGGATTATAGAGCATTCATCCACGACTAAAGGTGTGTTTGGACGGGTGAAAATGGGAACTTGAGAAGAAGGAAAGTCGAGTGGGAAATATATACTATGGAGTCTTTTTTTTTTTTTTTTTTTTTTTTTTTTTTTTTTTTTTTTTTCTTAATTCGTTTGGATTTCAAAGAAAATGGGAGGGGTAGGAAAAAGGGAAAAATATAATTTATCCAATTGAGTTTTTTATTTTTTGAGATACAATGCATTATAGCCTAATAATAAATAGATTACAATAATTAACAATTGGAGTTAATTACAGGAATGGTCATTTGACTATTGTTATTTATTAATTTTTTCTTTAATTTTCAATTGGACCATAAATGGTCTATTGATATATATTGATTTTTATCAATTTTCGTCCTCGACTTTTAATTTAATCATAAGTGATCTCTTGACTATTGATTTTTATTTTCAAATTTGATTCTATAGTTAAATATCATTCTAATAAACATTAAATTTAAGGGTAATAATACAAAATTTTAGTTCTTCACAATGAACTAAAATTTCAGAATCGCTGAACTACAATTTCAGAATAGATGAACTATAATTCCAGAATCAATGAACTAAAATTCTATAATCTATGAATTAAAATTCTATAATGAATGAACAACATAATGCTGTTGCTGGGAATTGAACCTAATTTTTTTTAAGGGGAAACGCACGTTTTTAATAAAACGACGTCGTTTTTGTATCCTTATGCATGGTGCATACAGATGCACAACATAACTATTTCCCAACTTATATTCCCTCTTACATGTTTTTGATGTAGACATTTTTCTGTGAACTCACACGATAAAAATAATCAATCTTAATTTACCACATCAAAAAATATAAATAAAGGAATAAATTTTAAGAGTCTATAGTATAACTCGTCTTATTATCTGCTTACATATTTATCCATGACATTTCATTACATATTTTCTTTAATTTATTTATTGTGTAAACCAGAAAGCATTGAGGAGAGTGGAGAGGGGTAGCACGAAAAAGAAGGTTGCGTAGTAGGGAGGCAATGGCAGAAGAAGGTAGCAGAAGATGAACCCTACAAACCCCACACTCTACCGGAATTGGGCCCCACCACTCACTATACTTCCCACTTCCCAAGGTGGGATGGTTCACCTCGTGTTTTGTTTTTCTCCCCCGGAATATTCTCCGGCTACTATCTCCATCGCCGCCGCCCCGCCGGCGTTCATCATCAGCTTCCTCAGCTCCATCCTATAATCACATGTAATAATATCTTGTATGTATATTTATGAAGTTGTAAACATATATTTATCCTTAACTATATATATATGTGTGTATAATACTCACCTTACATATGGCTATAGAATTTCTTTTAATAATTTGTTTATTCTTTTGATGTTCCAACAGCCACCCCTCAAGGAGTTCAAGAAAAGACAAACCTAATTAAGGAATAGACAAGGCTTGGCTAAATATTTTGTCTTATTTGCCCTCTTTCTTCCCTAAAATCTTACGAGACTGGACTTTACTTATCTATAAGTCTTCAATATTTATATATTAGTTCATGACGTAATTATGAACGGATACTGTTATAATGACCGAATGTAATAATATTGAGGTTCAAATTATATGACTCGCAATTTACCTCTACAGTAATTTTAGAGGTGTGGTTCTGTGGATTTAGAATTAATTTGATAAAACTGGAATTACCTAAGTATAAAAAAATAAGAAATAAAAGATTTCAACCTTTTACGGGCATGTGATAGTAACAAAATTAATGATAAGAAATTGTTAATTTCATAGTTAAATTGGTATAAAATTTAGGAAATAAATGAATTCTTCCACTCCCTGATTAAAACATCCACATATTAAGATGAAGAAAATTTTTCAAGATTGCATAATTCACTTTTCATTTGTCAATAACTAAAATCACTAAGTATATAGAACAACTTAATCAAGTTAGTCGATTGCTGGCTGGGTAATTATAAAGTTACACATTTATGTTTTTATACTTTTGTTTAAAATGGCATGGAGTACAAGTTTTAGTACAAAACTTTTAAAGTAAATGATTTTTATTTTTTTGGTTGAAAAAATTTCACTTGAGTTAATCTTCCAAGTACAATAACCTTTTACTTTTCATAAAAGTATAATAATTCCAATAATAAAAACTCAGTACTCTTTTAGGGAGATCAGAGAAAGGGATGATATGGTAGATATGCATGTTTTCAATAGCGTTTTTAACTTTATGATTAAAAAAAAAAATCCCCAAAAATATGCAATTTACCAATAAGAAATTACAAAACCAAGGAACATACAATAGATCCTCCAAATAATTAAAAGAAAAAAGAGAACAAGAAAGGAAAGCAGAAAATCTTTCACCAGATAGATATATGATCTCAACATAAATATGCCATAGCATAAATTAAGGAAAAACATCAGTGTCCTCGTCCAACTTTGTTCCAGTTTTGCACAGCTAAAACCTAGTACTCAAAAAACCCCTCCTTTTCACCCTACACCCTACTGTCCCCCCCCCCACCCACCCCACCACCCCCTCAACCCATATCCAACCATACTACAAAAACTATATCTATGTATTATAAGTTCCACTTTAAGGTATTTTCCTCTCCACAGATTCTTTTTCTTCTCATCACCTGGTCTGGGCCTACCTAGCTTGTAATTTGATACCTTTTTTTCTTTCTTTTTCTTGTACGGAGTCAAAGGTTTCCCAGAAGCCATCTCATTAGTATAAAGCTGTCTCCTTTTCGATTGCTTTCAAGAACCTAAAACTTGCCTCTGGCAGATACTATTAATCTTGGTTTGGAATACAAAAAAGCTCAGCTTTGGAGGGTTTAAAGTCGGTTTATTTGAGTTCTTGTACGTAAAAGGAATATATAATACATACACACATATATATAGCTGAATTTCTTCTTTGGGTTTTGTGAGTGGGAAGAAAATGATGAGTGAAAGGGAAGAGTGAAACAGTGGCAAAAGCACTCCTCAAGAGCCTATGCTGTGGCAATGGATGGTCTTATGCTGTCTTCTGGGGTTTCAACCAGCAAAAATTCCTTGTAAGTTCTTTGGTTTTCCCTGCCACAAAAAAAATTATATTATATATGTTTTTTTGTAGAGTCTGGAGAGAGAGAGAGAGGATTTCTATGATCATTTTAGAACTTTTGGTTTATGATCCCTTTTGTCGTTTTCCTTTTGTTTGGTTTAGCTTTCTTTGAGGTTCTCCAGTTTTATTATTCTTGCCAGCATTGATGAATTGAATTGCAGTCCTAGATAGTAGAATAAAGCGCAATCTTTTGAAATACTAAACCTTCCTTGAAATTAAAATATTCTCTAAATTTTAAAAAGTTGTTTGACAAACTATCACACTCACTGCCTAGCAGCTAGCTAGGTCTGATCTTTTGCATAAGATATGAATCCTTTAACTTAGTTTGGTGATTTTAAAGATATTTTGTTGCATGAACATGGGCATTTTTTGGATTGAAATGCCCTGATTTTAACTACAAAATAAAAAAGATTCAATTTTGTAGATAGCTTCTTTTCTTTTCTTAATTTTCTGGTGTGACTTCAAACTTTTTTTGCCAGATTCTTGACACTGAAGGATGCCTACTATGAGGAAGATATGGGCGGGTTGATTGATGTATGCTTCTTCAAGTTAATATACTTGGCAGTGGGTATGTCCAATATGCTTCATTCTTGTGAAAAAGTTGCAATTTTTTTAGGAAAGGCTTATGAGGAATGTGAATTTCAAATCTTGACAGGGGTGGTTTGGCCAAGTTGCTTTTACAAGAATCATAAATGGATGCTTTCTGACACCAATTCTGTCTGGCAGAAGCCACCATGGCTTGGCTGATAATTGTCATGAGTTGTTGCATAAGACTTAAGAGTTTCTCTTCTTGCAAATAAAAAGATGTTTTTGCTAATGAAGATCTGTTAGCTTAGTCATTTTGGATGCAAAGATGAGCTAAGTACTCCATTCTTGAGTGTTGATTTGGTAATTTGCATTTGATTCTAAGATGATGATTCTGAATTTATGGGCAGTTTTCCTGTGGGATTAAGGTATTTTGCTTTAGTATAAGTTGATTATGTGTTTCCAATTAATCTTTACTAGTGATCTGGAAGCTAATCCACTATGAATTGCAGACAATTGCAGTGATATCTGTTGAACCATTGGGGTTGTACAATTTGGATCTAATCAGAAGGTTAGCGTTTACCAATTGACTTCAGTTTATGCTTAAACTCTTTTCGGTTTATGCTTAAACATATCCATGTTTCTTCTATCTGCAGCTTCCAGAGAGGATGGAGTTTGTGGATGAAACGAAAAAACTCTTTCAGGGGACAGATATCGAAACAATTTTTGCTCAAAGTTCCTCTTCATCAGCGAATGGAGACGTTTTTGGCTTTATGAGCCCCGAACCTCTGCCAAGTCCAGACTTTGTAGATCCTATAATGAATATGGTTCAATCGTTTCCGGTTGAAGCCTTCTCTCTATTTGATGACCAGTTCCAAAAGGCGGTGTAGAAACTCAGACCAACTTCAGCAGCTATGGCTTCCACTCTGCTAATTACTTCAACATCGCCCAACCTTCATGCAGCAGTGTGTGGGGGCTTGAAGGTTCGAGTTTAACTTCGTTACAGGAAAACATTCACCCGGAGCGATTTCTCAGGATTGTGACAATGCGTTTTGTGTCTTGCCAGACCAATTGGAGAGGCCGGTTATGACTTCAACAAATGAATTAGGACAATCTGCCTTTGATGAAGTTTTGGATGGTTTTGGGTGTAAAATGCCCGAGAACTCAGACAACATTAGAAAGCAGTGGGATTTTGGTACTTCGATTTCAGGGTGCACCTCAGAGCACTCATTGGTTCCAAGGATTGGCCATCGAATCGATTATTCTCCAAATTAGGCCTAGATCATCTTTTGAACGACAATCCTAGTAGCTCGTGTTCTTTTGTTGGATCTAGTTGCAACGATCAGTTATCATCGACGAAGAAGAGGAGAATTGAACACCCTTTAGCTAGCCAGAGAGAAGTTACAGTATCGTTGATTGGCGAAAATTGCAGCACCAATGTCATGAATACTAAGGATCATGAAAAACCGTCAAAAACAGTCAAGAAAAAGGCAAAACCAGGAACTCGACCCATCCCAAAAGATCGTGTAAGGACCTATGAACGCCTTGCAGAGTTGAGAGAGCTCATTCCTAATGGTGGAAAGGTATATCTGATATTCATTCTCGATTCTCGAATTTCCTATGTTCTTTATACCTCTGAAAAGGGAAAGAATCTTAGTCTCGTGCCTTGATTGGATCGTATTTTGCAGATGAGCATCGATCGCTTGCTGCATCAAACTATAAAACAGCTGCTTTTCTTCCAAAGTGTCACGAGGCTTGCTGAAGGACTTAAAAAAACCGAAGAACTTAAGGTTAATCAAATGTCGCTATTCCTGAACAACTAAAAGATGTCATTGCTCGTTTGTCGGTAGTTATCAGTTATTAACTTCCATGCTAATTGTCTAACAGGATAAAAAGGCCGGAAAGATACCAACTCCAACAGTAATACTAGCGGAGTAACATGGCCTGTGAAATCGAGAATCAAACAATGGTTTGTCCCCTGGTAGTTGAGGATCTTTGTACTCCTGGCCAAATGCTTATAGAGGTGACTTTTAACTCATTATCTTCATTTTTACGAAAAAAATAGAATTTTTATTGATCTTAACTTGTTGATTCAGATCCTGTGTCAAGAACAAGGCTTCTTTCTGGAGATAGTGGATATAATCCGAGGTTTTGGCTTGAATATATTGAAGGGGACCATGGAACTTCGCGAGACTAAGATATGGGCACACTTCATTGTTGAGCCTGAGGTAAATAACAGAATGAAAACCCAATTAAGCAACTATATTTTCAACTTCCATGGAGCCGTTTTCACTTATCTAAACGAGGTTTCTTGCAGGAAAACGCGTTTGTATCAAGACACGAGCTATTTTCCTCGCTTCTTCAACTTCTACAACTCTCGGGGCCTAGTACATCGAGCAATTGCTCCGAGTCTGCTGTGCCCTTTCCTGTTAGCTTGCCCGAGGGCCTATATTGACGTTTAGAATCTTTAGACAGGTAAACACTTAGACTGTATAGTTAGTTCTCGTATTGGTCTCGACTGGGGAAGAAACGTCGAATGGGAAATTGATCACTGAAGAGGCATGGCAGCTAAGTATGTGTGTTTTTGGGTAAATATATAAGTAGGATGGAGGAGTTTATTTGCTATGAGTGAAGGGAGCATGGTAGCTAAGCAAGAATAGAGTAATGCTCCTTATAGGCTAACAGTTGATTTTGTTTGTAACTTCATTTCTTGCTTCTCTTGTAGCTTTTGTATCATGAAATTGTGGCTTTTCTGCCCTTTTTGGCTATTTAGAAGTGATTGCAGAAAACCAGCAGACATTGTGTGTTCACAAAATCCATTGCTGCAATTGGTATCTACTGCAAAATATGATCCCAATTCACAAACTCAATGTTAGTTGACACTTTTGGGCATTTTAAGAGTCTCACGTTAAAAAATAAGAGAGAAATATATAGGTTTATAAAGTCATGGGGTTAGATTATTAGGACTCTGTATTTTAGTATTTTTAGGCATACCAGAATTCATTCTCCCCGACTCTTTGTATTTTATGAATACATCACTTTATCACATACTTTATATCATCATAGATTAGTTAAGACTTAAGAGCATCCCCATGTGTGGTTGACAAAAAAAAAAAAAAAAGAATTAAGAGCATCCCCATTTGGGGGGTTTTTGTCAGAAAGAAAAATCATGCATTGGTTTTTGACAAATGGAGATGGTTTTTCATTGATTTTTTCTCCAGCAAATCAGTGATCTTTGTGGGTCCCTTCTCCAGTAAATCAATGATCTTTGTGGGTCCCAATCAAAAGACAAATGAAGCATTCTCCAACGGACCAGCACGATTCACTATCAGCCTTTTCTTGTTTTTTTTTTTTTCTTTTTCTCCCCTCTTTTCTCTCTCCCCTCTCTCCTCTTTGCACATGTGGCCTTACAAAAACCACCAAAAATTTGCTATTATTGATGATGTTCTAATAATAAGAAACCCAAAAACCCACCGCCGTTGGCCGGTGACACTACCTTCCTATTCTCACAACATTTCTTATATTGTTTATCCAAACACATCCCCTATAAATACCTTACAAACATCCTATCATTTTATCTCTATGAATATTTACTTCCTCAAACTATATCTATTCTGGAAGACTTGTTCCCTTTTTCTACAATCAAAGTCTGCACTGTGTTTGGCTTCATTTATTAAGGCTATGGATAAGTGTTCCATTGTAGCTGCGCTCCGGATGAGTGTTTTGTTGTAGTTGATCTTACATGCGAAAATTTTGGTCCGTCAAGATTCTCTTATTTTGTTCGTAGCATCAAAAGAACTACAAGAAAACTACATCTTTACAAAAAAAAAGACCAACTGACAATCATCTTTACCAAGTCACTAACGACAACAAGACTAAATAATCTAAGGGACAAGCTCAATGTTCTCTTTTGGTGAAAGACCAACTGACAGACATTTTTAAGTGTGATTTGGCCGGTGTGCATATAGTATTCGTGGCGTCCTAACAGGGCACCTAACCAAACCACACAGACTTCTTTAGATTAGCTAAAACCACATATCATCTTTTAGATACTTGAACTAGCCTTTCAAATAAGTGCACTAAGAAAAGGCAGCAGACAACATGATAAGTGTTCTGGTTCATGCAGTAGAAGCCAATAAATTATCTGGAGATTACAAGGGTCCACATCCCTGACCTAACTTTGCCACAGAACCATAAGTTGGGATTATTTATTTCAAGATAGTGTATGATGACAGGACCAAGCTAGGTGGTGTTGGTGGAGAACAAACTTCTTTTACATGCAAAATTAATTATTTATTTTGCTTCTTGCTGGCAGTGTATGCCTCACTGAACAAATAGCTTGAGCTTTACTTAAATCAAGAATGCATATATCTCTTTTGGTGAAACCCAATGGAGAAAAGGTTTCAGATTCACTGTATCTTTAGCTGGAGTGGAATTTGAGCTGTTAAAATTGAAATCTTGAATAAGATTCTAAAGATTGCTCAAAAACACAAGAGGCTAATAATCTTACCAGTGTTTAAAATCCTCAAGAAAGGCTAAGAGGAATCTGATAAGAACACCACTGATGTCAAAGCAAAATCCCAGGACAGACAGAAATCGGTTTAGGTAAAGGGATGACCTAAACAATAGTTAAACAAATACCATTTGCTTTATTGCTGTTCTTCATACTATATAGTTTTTTCTACAGGTCACATGCCTTGTTACTACTGCTACTTTGGAGTGGATTTGCTTTACCAAAAGTCTTGTACTTTTGTGCACTATTTCCAGCATTTTAAAACTGTGTGTAACTAATTCATGCATATAAGTACTGTCTCTGTCCATATTTCATTTCACCGATGGGTGGGTTTTCGCGTCATGCAATCCATTCATGGCCTAACATATATGAGAGTTAGCAGTGCAGAGTGCTTTATATACGTCGCATTAACATTCTAAGTGGTATCAGAATCTGAGAGGAGTGTGTCTTCTCTCCCATAACGATTCCCAGTTACATCGTTATCTAGTTTTAGCCTTCAAAATGAATGCAACAAAGGTGGCTGAAGGTTCATCTGAAGTTCTGCCACCCCAGACAAGCAAACTTGGGATAATCTGGATGTGCTTGATTGATAAAACGGTGTTTAGAGTGTGGAGATTTTTGATGCAGGCATGGGATATAGGGTGTAAAGAGCCGAGAAAAGTTATCCATGGCCTCAAAGTGGGAATAGCTCTTAGCGTCGTCTCGCTGTTTTACTATATGAGGCCTTTGTATGATGGTGTTGGAGGGACAGCCATGTGGGCAGTTTTGACAGTGGTAATAGTTTTCGAGTACACTGTAGGTAAGTAAAGGCTTCAAAATGGCAAAAAACATTTTAACAGGTTTGGGAAAAGTGAGGCTAGGAGTACTAATAGTTGTGCTTTGCTTTCCAGGTGCAACTATTTCGAAATGCTTAAATAGAATCATGGGAACTTTTCTTGCTGGATTTCTTGCTCTCGGGATTCATTGGTTTGCCAGCAAGCTTGGAGCAAAGATGGAGGCTGTAATCGCGGGAACTTCTGTCTTCCTACTAGGTATATATGTAATATGTTTGTAAATCTGTCTTAATTGGTTCTTGAACTTAACTTATTTACTGTGATGTTTCAATAGTTTCTGCAGCAACTTTCTCTAGATTCATTCCATCTGTGAAGAAGCGTTTCGAGTATGGAACTTTGATCTTCATCCTCACCTTCAGTCTGGTTTCTATATCCGGATACCGCGTGGAGGAGCTGTTTACTTTGGCTCATCGGAGGCTTTCGACCATAATCATAGGAACTTCTCTGTGCACTCTCTCAACCATGCTTATTTTCCCGGTTTGGGCGGGCGAAGAGCTTCATCTCTCGATCACAAGTAACCTGGATAAATTGGCCAACTCTTTAGATTGTAAGTATTCTGCTTTGAAATCATTTCTGTTGAATTGACACATTAGTCTCAAAAACTTGCTTTAATTTTTGGGTTGCCATATTAGGCTGTGTAGCAGAATACTTTGGTGATTGTGGAGAAACCAGCAAGAGTTCCCAGGAATCTGCTAAAAGTGTGGCAGCTTGCAGATCTGTGCTGAATTCCAAGGCTACAGAAGACACAATGGTAAGAACTGGCAACTCACAATTTCATAAACCGTTCAGACACATCCCGCTATTTAACTCCTCCAGCAAATGATAACGAGGTTTTGTATTTATACTATACAGGCAAATTTCGCTAGATGGGAGCCGGCTCATGGGCAATTCAACTTCCAGCATCCTTGGAAACAATACCTTAAAATTGGCGCCTCGATACGCGCCTGCGCCTGTTGCATCGAGACATTACATAGCTGCATCAATCAAGAAACTAAGGTAACAAAATAGCGCAAAGTTTCAAGTTCGACTACTGGTTTACCTTATTCTGGTCCTTTACTGACTAGGTTCACGGGACGTTTCAAGTATAGTAACGTAGAAAGTTCACTCCATTTCATATTTTTTTTTGTTGAATTATAGGGTTCAGAGTCTGTAAAAAGGCTCTCAGTGAAGCATGCAGAGGAGCTAGGGGTCTAGAACTTCAAGCATACTGAGAGAGTTGGGTTCTGAGATCAAGACTGGGAGCACATTCCCCAGGGTGGATATACTAATCCAAGAAAAGGACAGCGCTATCCAAGAACTCCAAGAACGTTTGAAGTCCATTTCAGTTTCTGTAATCCCGCGACCTGCTGCAAGTTCTGCAGGGACAAAGTTATTCCAGAATGAAGAAGAGAAAGACTCGGTTTTGGCACCAGCAGCTTCATGCAATGCTGCTGCTGCTATTCCTCTTGCAGAGGCCATTCCAGTTGTGGCATTTGCTTCTCTAACAATGGAGGTGGCGATGAGGATTGAAGGGGTGGTGACCCAAGTTAAAGAACTGGCAAGATTGGCAAAGTTCAAGGCCGGGGATAGTGAAATGCCCAAACAAAACCAATGTAGTAACGTCTAAGAGCATCTTCAATAGTTAAGTTTTTGCACAAGTTTTTAGAAACCAAGTAAGAAAGAGGAGAGAGGAAAAAAACAAAGGTTAGCGCGCCTGGTTAGGCGCTCTGGCACACCACACGCGCACCAAAGAGCTTATCTGTTTTTTTGGTGGGGTCCACTAGGCGCTCTGGCGCACTTCACACGCATCAGGGAGCTTATTTGTTTTTTTTTTTTTGTGGAGTCCACCAATCAAAGTAAAAAATCATCATCTCCTGTAAAGACACAAAACCTTTTATCTCCTCCGTATGTGCTTTAAAACCTACAAAAACCATTGAAGAACCTCTTATTGGGGATTCCTTAAGCCTTGATTACTGAGGTCTTAGTAGGGATTTGATTTCTGTAAATTGGGACATTTTAGATCTAATAGTTGTAAACAATGAGTACCTAATTTTTAAAAAAATGGTTATTTATATGATGAGTCCAGATTTTTCTAGACTTGAGCTATGTTATTATTGTGTGACATTTATACTTTGTGATAATTTATTTATTTTTTGGGATTGGAAAATCTAGTTTTCATTAAAAATATAGTTTATGAAAATTGATATATGTTTTGATGTGGGAGTCAAGTTTGTTTGTTTGTTTTATTTTTTAAAAGTCAAAATTGATTTAATACATTAAAGTGAGAACCTAATAATGTCACTTGATTAAAGTAATATTGTCGTTAAAGTTTTTTTGTAATTTTTTTTTTTTTACTATAGTATATGATAAATGAAAGTCTGGGTCTAAATAAGAATTAAGATTTAATAACGTCAAGGATCTTGTCATCTTATGGTCTAATGGGGAGTATTATGGGTTACGTTCAAACCTAAATGAATGCGATATTTATGAATAGTATTCAAAAAGAAAATTTAATTTATACATCACACAAAAATATAAGCATTTTTTTGGATAGTGTCAAGTTAAATGGGATTCCACTATGAGATTATACATTTTATATTCATGTAGAAGATGAATGGATAAGGGGGGAGAACGAGAGCCTAGTAGAGGTTTGTCAATTTTATTATTGCTAGAAAGAAAGCGTGGGCAAGGTATATTGTGTCTCCCATTTCTTTGTTTTAATGTCCTTTTATAACTTAGGATCCCAAAAAAAGTTAACTTGATTTAATCTTCCAAATGGATTCTAATGCCTTGGGCTAATTTATTTTAGAGTAAATACTCAAAATGGTTCATTGAGTATAACTAAATTTACAAATTGATCATCGACTATTGATTTCAACCAATTAAGTCCCTAACTTTTCAATTTTGATCCAATTTTGTCCTCATTTGAAATGGCCGTCTACTTACCGTAATATCTGAGGACATAGGTTGGCCAGAAGCTCGGTAATGGCGGCTTTGGTCTTCTCTTGGTTAGCAAAAAATAAGGTTTGGAGCAAGATAACGTTGGTTTGGGCAACAGGTTTTGGTGCTCGAAGCTCCTCGAAATTCGGTCGGAAGAATTTATTCGGCGGTGGGTAGTCGAGTTCTTGGACTAGCAGCCCTAAGACGAAGGGTGGCGGTGGGGAATTTTCTGACAGGTGGACCGTCGCGGAAGTGGAGAGACTCTGGGGGAGCGTGGATCTGTAGGGGAGGGTGGAATTGTTGATTCCGCACACGATATTGATCCTCGATAAGGTTGTGAAAATGGACCGGGTTAGTAATAATGTGATAGTGTCGAATGTTTTAGACCAGAGGAATTTCTCTTTGAGATATCTAATTTGTTGTTTCTACCATTGAAGCTTTTGGTGGAGATCGATGAGCCTTTTTTCTCTGTTGAAGCTCTCGAGGTCCTGGGCCTGCACCGCCGCCGTCGCTTTCTTGAGGCTATTCTCGATGCTGGAAAGCTCATCCATTTGCTTATGAAGTAGAGCACCGGTCCATCTTCTTGATCTTGGTCTCTATTTCATTCCACCCGTGAACTATGTCGTGAGGGTCCTTGCCAGAGTTAGCGAAGTTGTTTAACAACCGGTCCAAGGACCGGAGCTTTGGGTCGTCGCATTTCCGGCGACGGGCAGTCAGGTTCTTGGAGTAGTGACCTTGAGACGAAGGGTAGTGGAAGGGGGGCGGGGGGGATTTCCCAACGGGTGGACCGTCGCGGAAGCAGAGAGACTCTTGGGGAGTGTGGATGGGTAGGGGAGGGTGGAATTGTTGATTCTGAACATGATCGTGACAAGCTTGCCAGCGTTGAGATATTTGATTTGTTGTTTCTGCGATTGAAGCTTTTGGTGGAGATCGAGGGTCCTTTTTTCTCTGACGGAGCTCTCGAGGTCCTCGGCCTGCGCCACCGCTACCGCCTTCTTGAGGCTATTCTCGACGCCAAAAAGCTCGTTACGGTAACTATTTGTGAATTTACTCTCTGTCATCGGATATCATGGTAAGTAGACAGTCATTTCAACGGAGGACGAGATTGGGTCAAAATTGAAAAATTAAGGACTTAATTGGTTGAAATCAATAGTCGAGAACCAATTTGTAAATTTAGCTATAGTTAAGGGACCATTTTGAGTATTTATTCTTTATTTTGTTTGGGTTCCAGCTAATTCGACTGTTGGGTTATTAAGATATATCATTTGTGTACCATAACCCCAACAAGATCAAATTTATTTTTACTCATATGTAAGATAAGACATGTCAATCTCTTCTAAATTTGATAGCAACATTTGTTAAAATTGTATTAAAGTTGACGAACCATTATGGGGTTCAAATTTCACTAGGAACTTAGGAGGTCAATAGAAGACCTTGACTAATTATATGCAATGTTGTAAAAATCAATCAAGGTGTTGCTTAGGTCCCGATTAGGCGCTCGACGTCCTTAGGCTCAGGATATTTCAGCCTTATGTGCCTTTTAGTCGGCTGACTAGGCGTCGAGTTGGGCGTCTAACTCAGTCGAGTCGGTGTCTAACTTGATCGAGTCAGTGCCCAATTTGGGCGAGTGAATTTTTTGCCCGCTCGACTACTATTCTTCTATATTTCTCAAGTCATGTACTCAACTAATCATCTAACATATGCAATTGACTAGTTTGAGAGCTAATAATAGTCTAATAACTCCTAACCTTGAGTGGAGAAAGTGAAGATGATATACTTAGATTACTCGGCCACTTAGGCGCTAGACGTTCGACTAGCGCCTTGCGTTGTGCGCCTTTTGCAACATTGATTAGAGAAGGTGAAAGTCCTTTATGCGCAAAGTGTACAAGTAGGAATGGATTATAGGGATTAACGGGCGACTCGTTACTTACCTCATCCAACACCTCTTGGGTAAGAGCTCCGGAGTATAAGATAATTTAGCATACCTCATGTATAAAAAAAATTATATTTGGCATGAAATTGTTAAATTTATAAAGTTAGTTCAAAATGATCAATAAGCTTATAACCCTAAGCAATAGTTATTACGTGGACCACGGTCCAATAACAATGTCGTTTTGCATAATTTTTTAATCATGCAACCTACTGTAACATACATTTTTATAATTCATAATGTACATTATTTAAAGCATAATGTACATTATTCTAACTCATAAAGTCAATTATCTTATCCCATAAGTTTCATTATTCTAACACAAAATATATTATTCTAACACATAATGTACAGTATTCTAACACATAAAGTACAATATTTTAACTCATAATTTACATTATTCTAACTCATAAAATTCTGCGACGTCATTTTGAACTGTGGTCCACACAATAATGGCAAATTATGATGTGCATCTGTGTGCACCATGCATGGTGCACACGGATGCAAAAACGACGTTGTTTTACTTAAATAAAAAAAATCATTTTCGATTGTCATTAGTTACGTAAACATATGTTCATAATTTTATAATTTCACATTTTGGATTTATAGTTATGAAATTATGGATGTATAGTTATGCAATTCTGAATTTATAGTTATGAAGTTATGGATGTGTAATTATGCATGCAATTCTGAATGTATAGTTATGAAATTATAATTTCACATTCTGAATGTATAGTTATGAAATTATGGATGTGTAGTTATACAATTCTAAATTCATTTTTTTATATGTCAAACGTCAAAACGACGTCATTTTGCAACCGTGTACACACGGTTGCACAGCAATCGTTATGCACTGACCCGTGTCCAGCTTGCAAGCTGGACACGGGTAACAGTGCTTAACGGCACTGTTATCTTTTTTTTTTCTTTTTTTTGTTTTTTTTTTTAAATTTCAGACTGTTTCGTTATAGAGTATATGTTCATAATTTTTTTACTATATGTTAATAATTATACATTCATAACTCCATAACTGTACATTCATAAACTCATCATAATTGTACATTCATAATTCCATAACTGTACATTCATAACTCCATAATTGTACATTCATAATTTTCGAAGCTCTATGTTCACAATTTTAGAGCTCTATGTTCATAATTTTATCACTATATGTTCATAATTGTAAGTTCATAATGTCAGAGCTATTTGTTCATAATTCATCAATATACATTCATAACTCTATAACTGTACATTCATAACTCCATAACTGTACATTCATAACTTCATAACTGTACATTCATAACTCCATAACTGTACATTCATAATCTTCGAAGCTCTATATTCACAATTTTAAAGCTCCATAGTCATAATTTATCACTATAAATGTTCATAATTGTAAGTTCATAATGTTAGAACTTTGTGTTCATAATTTCATAATTGCATAACTGCTACATTCATAACGGCATAACTGTACATTCATAATCCAAAAAAAAATAACACCGTTAACGGGCAAAACACGCGCGAATTTTTTATTTTTCAACTAAATGACGCGTTTTTTTAAAAAAAAAACGACGTCGTTTTGGGCCCATGTCACAATTCATTGTGGACACGGGTCCAGGGCATAATTTGCCGTTGCACAGCATAAAGCTCCCACAATAATTTGCCTAAGCTAAGAAACTGGGCTCGTTTATCATTGTAGGCCCAAAAGATGACAGCCCAGTTAGCGCCCTCCAACAAAGAAAAGAAAATTCCCGGGTTTCCAGTAGGAATGGCCTCTGCGATTTGCGACGAGCCGACTCCCTTCGACACTTCGACCGGCGACGTGCGGCAGCGAATAAAGCTTCCGTCGAGGCGGCGACCGACCGACAGTGATAGGTATGTCTTCTAGTCTAGCATTGGTATAGTTACGCTTGTAGCAGTTTGCGACCCGGATGGCTGCTGCTGCTACGGGCTACGGCGGAGCAGCTGCTGTTACGGCTACGGCGGCGGTTGCTGCTGCTGCTCGGGAATGCATTTTCTGCAATTCCCTCAACATGCATAAGATTGATTAATAGCCTTTTTCTCACAGAATCTGGCTTTATCTAACGCCATCTTGCTGAGATTAGTTCATACATTTGTATTTTTATGCATAAGATGACTTCTGATAAACTTGTCTAAAAATAAAGTTTAATAATAACAGTTTGGTAGATTGAAATCATTGGTAACATATTATTGAAGTTTTTTGCAATGTTAAGAAAAATCATTACACTCTACAATTGGGTCGTATCATAATCAGTACTATTAATCTGCTTCATCTATCCCTAATTGGGACTAGTATGTTACCTTGCTTATGAATGCTAATTTGCTATAATATTCATAAGTGTTGGTTCTTACATTTATTAAGTGGTTTGTTCTTATATTGTTATAATATATTCAATGTAATGTTTAGATGTTTACCTTGTTTTTGTGCCTTTGTGGTTATTGATTGATGTAATTTTGTAATGTGATTCATGGATTTGTGTTCATATACTTATGCAGTTATGTATTAGGTATATTTTTAATTTTTTTAAAAAAAGGCTTAACATGTAGGCCTTAAATAGGCTCAAAATCTCACAGAGCTCTGCAGCTTCGAAGAGTTTCATTTCTTGTCCTCAATTCGGACTCGACTATTGAGCTTCTCCGATGCCGGATACCATTGTCACCTCCGGCGAGACGCCGTCAACTTCCCGCAGCTCAATTCATCTTCTCGCATAATATGCCGCGTGTACGTATGCCATCTTTACACTATATTTCTGTTGAACTGTTTAATCTCTCTCCCATATATTCAGCGGAAGTGGAAATGTCTATTCAATTTCAATGAAAAATTAATAATGTATAAGTTATAGACATGGGTGTAGGGGATAGCTAATAGAGGGGCGGGTATAATGCTTACTAAAGAAGACAGAAGAGTGCTGAATAGAGAAATAGGATTTATAAGGTATCCCAAACTGAATTCAGATTAAGGAGTAGTTGCGTTCAGTTGGAGTCTGAAAACTTGTATTGATAAAGCTTTTGGTGCCAATGGCTGCTATACTGAATTATAGTGGATCCTTGTTATGTTATGAGGGTGTTAGATAGAGTGAGCTCTGAGTTTGGTGCTTTCTTTTTATTTGTTGAGTGACGAGAGAAACTCGCAGTTACCGTGTGGAGGTAAACCAGCCTAGGTTGCGTCAAACGA
>VALG01010118.1:0-28835 GCA_009835305.1 Ipomoea purpurea
TAAGGGTTTTAGACATGAGGCATATTTAGTTCATGGAAAATATTTTTTTTCAATTTGAGAAAAATTAAATTTTTCTTTGTTTGGTAAATGAAAAACATTTTCCTCATTTTTTAGGAAAATATTTTCCATGGTCCCATGTAGTATTTTGTTTTTCATGGGAACAAGTAGGACAATTATGCCTTTTACTAACTTTCCTAATATTTATTTTCACCACCAAATATATAAATTAATCTTTCAGGTAGTTTATTTTTCATAAATTTCAATTTCATTTCCCCTCAAATATTTTTCACGAACCAAACGGAGTCTTAATTTTTAAAAAAGTACTGGATCAATTTAATAATTATATACCAGTTATGAGCGTAGTTCATTATAATTATTGTAAACAAAGGTTTATTAATAAGATCCTAACCTTTAATTATTTTTAAGATGAAAGGTGTGAATGTGATATATATATAATATATATGATTGGTGATGGTGACCCGTTTTGCATGCATGCATGCAGTATGACTTTTGAAGATTTTGGTGCAAATTCATTTCAGGGATCAGCTTCAGATCATCAGACTGTTATTCCTAGCTAGCTAGCTAGCTAGATTCAGCTATGTATATGGACTACTTACAACTTCTGCTATCTGCAAACTACAATATATTAAAGTGTATAAAATTGACTGCAAATTCAACCATATATATATAAAACTTTCATCTATCTGATCTGCTGCCGGCTGAGTTGTGCATGCTGGTGATGACAGCTTTCGGACCCACTGGATTTCCCCAATATGGCTGTGCCCGAATCGCCTCTCATCTTACTCCATCTTCTTTACCCTATCTGGTAAACCAGTATTAAAATATATTAAATATAAATATGTATTTTTAGTATTAATTATACTTAATCAAGATAAAATATATTATTTTTTTTTATATGTAAGAATGAATGAATAGTTACAAAAATGATGTATCACTACCATCAAAAGCAATCTAACACCTCAATTCCTTGTAGTCCATTTTCAGTTAGGATTATAAATAACGTTACGTTACTCAATGCATACAATTGGATAGTGATTGTGGATTTTTCGACTTTATCATACAACAAAAGTAATCTAAAACCTAAAAGAGGTGCATCCAAAAAACAAATCTGCATTTCAAAAAGTTAAATTCTCAATTCCAACAGACAGAGTATCTATATCATTGCTGGTAAAATTTGATTTTAAATTATTATTTTTAAATTTTACTCTTCTGATCAATTGAGTTGTCCATACGGATTGAAGAAGACAAAGCAGAGGAGTAGACGAGGAGGATTAACGTGAGATTGAGAAGTGAGTGATGTTTGACGGTTCGGAGATGAGTCTGTGGGCGACGAGGAAGCGGGCCCGCCTCAGGCTTTGACTAAGCCCACTTACACGTGGGCTGGTCTCCTTGCAAGACTGCCACAGTGCCACTACACCCAATCATTATATTATATAAACCTGCTCCTTTTTACTCTCTACGTATATGATAGCATCCAATTATTATTTTAAATGGTTAGTTATAGGTTCGAATTTTAATAGTTTGAGTTGAAAGTTTGAGTATTTGTAATTACAATATTAGTGTGATAGTATATTTATTAGGGTTCCATTATGTAAGACTGCTTTAAATTCGTGAGATGGATCGGTCTAATATCAATTAGGAATAAAGTATCTTTTTTTGTTACTTATAAGGGAAATTATAATACTTTTAAATACAAGTTTAATACTTTTACATTTTGATGTAAAAAGTGTTACAATTTTCATTATAATAAATAATGTTGACAAGTGTTTGTTACTATAAAGGCAAATGTATTACTTTTGAGGAAAATTGTAATATTTTTAAATCAAAATGTAAAATATATTATTTTTCAATATAAGTAATTAACATTTTATTTTCATGATTTAGTATTAGATTTTTCAATATAAGTATTACATTTTATTTTGATCCGACCATTTAATTAACCGACGTCTCACACAAGTTTTTTCCTCTTTGTTATTCATTCAAATAAGTGGTCACAATCACTACCTTGTAAAAAAAAATCACGAGTGTTTCACAAAAATATTAAAAATTTTTTTTAGTGTATTACATATCAGTTTTAGTATAGTATTTAAAATTAATTTTTAAAATATAACTAAAAATGAGTATTTATCAATGGTCCATCTTACAATATAATTTTCCACTACACCATGCTTTCTAACTTAATTAGTTTCAAAAAGAAAATTGAAAAAAAAACCCTTTTTTTGATTTTTTTTTAATTAAAGGATTTACAAAAGAAGAAGTTTGAATAGTTATTAATGCATTTTGTTTACCAACTACTAGTAGTGTAATTGACACATCTGTTACCAATCCAAATAGGTTGACAGAATCGAATTTCGGTGGGACAAAAACTTACTATAAATAAAATCACGAGTTTTATATCTAATATATATATAATTTATATATATTATATATATATATATATAATATAATAAATATTATAGGTATTACAATTTTTAAATATTATTAAAATTATTAGTACATAAAAATTGAATCTTTAATATACTGAAAATGAATATTTGTCAATTATCCATCTTACAATATAATTTATCCACTATAACATGCTTTCCATTTAGTTCTACAATTTTATTTTTGGAAAACAATTCCTTACCATTTTTTTTCCACGTTACCAAATTAAAGAATTTTACTTAATGAAGAAGGTTGAATAAATATCGCATTTTATTTGCTAGAAAGCATGATTATATTGTATTAATTTTATATTATAATTTTTTTATGGTGCACTAAATAACTCGAGCCTTTGAGTCTGGTTATTATGTGATGAAATATAAGTATGTTATTATGCAAATACAATTAGATGATGAATTAGACAAGATAAATAATGATCAATTCAATAATATTTATAAAAACAAAATAAATAACTATATACGGCAGTTCAAGTTGGGAACTGCCGTATAAAGGTTATTTTTTGTTTTTGTTAAATATTAAATATTATATATTGGCGTTACAAGCTAGAATCGTTGTATATAGTTATTATTTATTTTATAAATAGATAACTAACTATATATGGTAGTTCCGGCTGGAATGCCGTATGTAGGTTTTTTTTTTTATGGAATTACTATATATAGTTTTTTTAAAAAAAATTATATATGGCGTTTAAATACCGCTGCCGTGTATTAAGTAGCCATATAATATATTTAATATACGACGGTTTTAAATAGCCGTCGTATATAGTATTTAATAGACTGCGGTTCTAAACAACCGATGCATTCTTAAAAAAAACAATCGATGTATATAATATTTATTTATTTATTATGTTGACCACCTATACGTCACTTAGTAAACCGTATATGTGTACAAAAAATCATCATAGTATTTATTTTCTGTAGTAGTAATTTGACATATTTCAAATACGAGGATAAAAAATAATGTGGTGAAAAGTGGAGGAGTTTAACAAATTTTTTTTTTCCACAAAAATAAAAATAAAAAAATTGAATTACAACAAAGTTTGTGACGTGGTAGCTAGGCCAAACAAGATTCACAGTGTTATAGTTTAACAATAAAGTTTGGTTGCAAGGGAAGTTTGACCATTTAAAATGTGAGAAACTATTATATCATGTTTGTTGTGTATTTTGAGTGCGTAAATTTAAGATCAAATAACAACAATACGAAAGATTGTGTAATTATTCATGTTAGGGGCTCACATATCTATGCACATAAAACATTTTGTTTGGAATTGATCGACGTGAACAATTCAAGTAATTATGTTTGACCAAATTAATATTCAAAAACCAAATATAAAATTACATGTAAGTATGTCACCTTTATTGATGACCTAAAAACAATATGAATTCAATTCAATAGATGAAGGTTCTGCTAATCGACAAAACTTAATTAATGTCTCAATTATATGCTTAGTCGTTGTTTGGATGAAAATTTAATTAAATTAGAAATAAACAATATTAATCACAATGGCCGTTTGATAAAATAGTTAACTTATAGGTCAATTTGACTTATTTGACCACTATTAATTGTTTGACTAAAAAATTCAATATAAGTGTTTGGTTAATTAACTTTTTGTAATTCTAAAATACTAAAATTTTCTAAATGCTGCTCAAAATAACTTTTTCAATTAGCTTTTTGAGAAAAAAAAAATAACAAACAGCTATCAGCTAACAATAATTTACCAAAACTATTCTACATCAATTAATGTTATCGACTAGTTATATCCTCTAATTAACTCAACAGAACATCTATCAGTCATTTACCAAACAGAGCCAATATAACCTGTGAGTGTAGTTGAAGTGGAAATGATCCTTAACCAAAGGTCAATAGTTCGATCACTGAATTTCGCCTATGGAGCAGCCTTACATCTCCAAGCTAATGTCCTATCTAAATATGGTGCCTATAATTCAGCGAAAAAATTAATCAGTATATCTGACGATAAAAATCTGAGATATATCCAAAAAAAAAAATATTAATCACAATATGAACATAAGAGGAAAGAGCAGAGGGACAAAGGAAAAACGACATGCAACGACCAATGGATGATGTAATAGGAAGATGATTGGGTGTATGGTAACGTATAAAGCCGCAAAGACCGGTGGTCTTCGCTCTTTACTATGTATTCTTGTCATTTTCCATCAATTCCAATCTATACCACCAATTCATTATTCACTTCCAACTTTCTTCCAAACACCCCCTCCCCTTTTGTCGCGTCAAAATCACTAGAATTGTATATACTGTAATTTTTTTTTACCAATTTTAGAACTACTGCATAGTAATACTTCGTATACTCTCACTTTCTATTTTCGATTGATGTGATATATCACGACTTTATTTAAAAATTAATAATTATTTTCCATATATGGTTAGTTAGTTATTCACACTTCTTTAAAATCATATAATTTTACCATCAATCTATGTCAAAACTAGAGAAGACTATTGCATGCTTGGTTTCAGTTCAAAATCTTGTTTTGTGTAATAGTATATAAATCACATAAGAGAAATAATTTGTATTGTAACTTAGAACGACTAGATTTTGTGCAACGAATTGGACTTGAGTAACTGTTGCAAAAATAAAATTTTGTTAATCTTTAAGTACAAGAATCATGCCTTTAATCAGCTTCAGTTCACCCTTTTCATGTTCAAACTTTAAAAAAAAAAAAAATATATATATATATATATATATATAGTAATATTACTACTACTATATTATATATATATATATATATACATATTCAAATTTAATTTCTTTTATTTCAACTTTTGAAACCCTAAAGTGTCAATGTTATGTTACGATTAAAAATTTTTGCCTGGTTTAGATACATGATTCGATTGAAAAATGTTGCATTTTTTACCAAAAATGGTTGAAAAAAAAAAAAAAAAAAAACAGGGAGTGAAACAAAATTCTCAACAAAAAATTATAATTTTGATTTTTACCAATATTTTTCGATCGAGATTGAATTTATTGCACAAAAAAACACATTATCTAACCTTAATTAATCCCATTAAGATCATTGTGTTGGCGGCGAGCGCGGAGTCCTTCACGGGCTTCACCCACTCATCACACCCATTAGTCAAGAAACCCCATCGAATACTTAAACTAAAGCCAAAAAGCACAAGCTAAGCACCAATAATACCACACTTACGGTACAAAACAAGAATAAAAGTTGAGATACACATACAACAATATTATGCCAAACAAAATTAAAACAAACTTAATTGATTAAGCTTTTTAAGAATATCTTGGGGATCGGTGTTTGGGAAGCACAAAAGTATGCTGGTCAAGGTGAGGGAGTTGGCCAGATAGGAATAATCATCCGCAACCGCCGTTACAGATAATAAGGTTGTACTAATATAATATAAGATCCTAGATTTAATTAGATTATTATTAATTCGTGTCTTTTCCACTTTTCGGAAAAAAAAGAAAGGGTGTCAGCTGGTTGGGGTGGGATTAACAACACTAATTTATGTTTTAATTAAATTAAAGGATTTGTAAAGTTAGGGACCAGCTAACTATTCATTAGCATGTAATTAAAACCATAAACTATTGCCACATAGATAAAGTTTTTTTGTACTTCTTCCCTGCAGAATTGAAACAAATAATATGCGTCCGATCCGACAACTTGACAACACTACATCAATTCCTTAAAAAAAAAAAAAAAAAAATTGCTGCTACGTGACACTGTGTCAGGTTAAAGTTGTGGTGCCAAATGTCTGGATTTGGAACCAAAAATTGTCAGATGGAACATGACCAATGAAGCTACGGTTCGTTGTTGGGATTGGGTTTTTGGTAATGGTGGAAGAAATGTATGTATGCTCATATTTCGATTAATTGTCTTTCTTTATGTTGCCTTTGGTGTTATTGCGTATTTTGGTCATATTTCTATTTTCGGTAATGGATAGGGTTAAATAGATTTGGGAAAAAGACCGCGGCTTGGAGTATGATTACAAGATAAGAGAAATCCCTAGCGTTATGGATAACTATACTTCCCTTTATTGGAACAAAAAAAAAAAAAAAAAAAAAAAAAAAAAAAAAAAAAAAAAAAAAAAAAAAAAAAGAAAAAAAAAAAAAAAAAAAAAAAAAAAAAAAAAACAAAAAAAAAAAAAAAAAAAAAAAAAAAAAAAAAAAAAAAAAAAAAAAGGAAGAAAAAAAGAAAAGAAGAAAAAGAAAAAAAAAAAAAAAAAAAAAAAAAAAAAAAAAAAAAAAAAAAAAAAAAAAAAAAGAAAAAAAAAAAAAAAAAAAAAAAAAAAAAAAAAAAAAACACAAAAAAAAAAAAAAAAGAAAAAAAAAAAAAAAAAAAAAAAAAAAAAAAGAGAAAAGAAGGAAAAAAAAAAAAAAAAAAAAAAAAAAAAAAAAAAAAAAAAAAAAAAAAAAAAAAAAAAAAAAAAAAAATAAAAAAAAAAAAAAAAAAAAAAAAAAAAAAAAAAAAAAAAAAAAAAAAAAAAAAAAAAAAAAAAAAAAAAAAAAAAAAAAAAAAAAAAGAAAAAAAAAAAAAAAAAAAAAAAAAAAAGAAAAAAAAAAAAAAAAAAAAAAAAAAAAAAAAAAAAAAAAAAAAAAAAAAAAAAAAAAAAAAAAAAAAAAAAAAAAAAAAACAAAAAAAAAAAAAAAAAAAAAAAAAAAAAAAAAAAAAAAAAAAAAAAAAAAAAAAAAAAAAAAAAAAAAAAAAAAAAAAAAAAAAAAAACATATGGATCACATATGCCCTCGAACTTTAGCTTAAAAGTTAATTAGGTCCCTAAATTTTATAAAGGTGCAATTACACCCCTCATAATTCATTTAAGTGCAATGAAGCCCAAAAACAAATTAATGACCTGCTATCACAGGTCATTAGGGTTCAGACCACATTCCGGCGAATTTTTCGGCAAAAAAAAAAAAGTGATCGGCGGAATTTCTAACAAAAAAGTGACCGGCTTTTCGGCAAATCTGGGTCGGTTGCTGGTCATTTTTTTTTTGCCGGAAAACTCACCGAAAAGTGGCCTGAACCCTAATGACATGTGATAGCCAGGCGTCATTAACTTGTTTTTGGGGTTTCATTGCACCTAAATGAATGGTTGGATGGGTGTAATTACGCCTTTAAAAAGTTTAGGGACCTAATTGACCTTTAAGCTAAAGTTCGAGGGCTATTTGACCATTTCCCTATATTATTAATAGAGTTATTACAATAACCGGATGATTTTGGCGTGGTGGTTCAACACCCTACCCCTTAAGCTATGAAGTTGGGGGTTCGATCACCACCCATGTGAATTCAGCAAACCATTTAATCAATCTCCTATCATTTAGTGTGCTGACGAAAGGACAGAAAGCTGAAGGGATATTCTATGTCTCTACTGTGTTGGTTATTATATTGGACCAATAGAGTGTGTCCTATAACTCCTCCAAGTAATATTATTAATTAACGGCTCTATTTAGTAAAAGAAAAGATACTAATTCAAACTTATAATTCAACATCTACTATAGTTATCGATATGATAAAATTTGTTAAGGTGCGAGGCCGCGTTGGTCTAAGGCGACTCGCACGGCCATTTTACACTTTTGTTAAAGTTTTTAATATATGACTTGAAAAAGTTCACATTTTGGTAACTTTCTTGCAATTATTTCATGCAGGTTGGCTATTAGAACTAATCTTGCTACGCTCGACTTAAGTTTAATTAATTATTTTCTCTTTGTGCACAAGTTAGTAGCTAACAAATTAATTAATTGAAATTAAAATGTTTGGTAAAATTAATTGTTAAATTAACTAATAAGTGTTAAAAAGACATAAAAAGTGGTAAATTAAGATATTACGATTTGATTATTGAATGGCAGATGATGTCATTTTTGTAAATTAATAAAGATAAAAAAAAAAGTTTAAAAGCTAGTAATTTATTTTGAAATGTTACCTAAATAGCGTGACAATTATAAACTCGCCAAGGACAGCTCAACTGGTCACAGAGGTTAAACTGTGGAAGAATGATCAGGGATTGAGTCTCACTAGCGGCAGGTGGGTGGAGCAATTTCTCAAAGTGAGGGGGTTCCTTGTGGGCGCAGTGAGCACCGGTCTAGCCTCTGTGGTTCATGTTCAGTGAGTTACCGTGATTTATAACATCCCAAATGCTCTGTCGGTTCGGGACTGATGGGGTTCAGCTTTGTGTTGGAATCTAACTCCATTGGAGGAAGAGCAATTACTTGGTATTTGTCTGCTTATGGAAGAAATTCAAGCTATATTGCCTCAATGATATCATGCTAGTGACGTCTAGTTTCTGGAATATCTCAAACCTAAGTTTCACCCATCTCTATCCGTTGTGATGGTAATATTTCCTTAGTAAATATAGCAATGGAGATGAGGTTGCTGAATGTAATATGTCTAGAGTAGCCAATTAGCTATGAAAAAGTATCAAAGCTATCACCCACTGTCTTTTAAAAGCTTCCATCGCCAACCAATCTTGTTTTTAGTCTAACAATAGTATCTGAATTTGATGCCTAAACTCTTGTTCTGGGAGGATAATGAAGTCTTCAGGATCAGGTAAACGCAAGTCACAAGAAAGAGAACTATCTCCTATCTCTATCTTGTCTTGCTTCACCTCAGCCACGGGTGTTATTATCGCTTCGTTAGTTTTGAGCAGAAGATTGTCTTATGATGATTATTGCCGCTCGCCCACCACCCTTGCGCTATGAGCGAGTTATGTGTGTTATGACACGTTATTGAACACACAACGTAATACCTGGGTTTTGGGAGCTTTAATAGTAGTGGGCGCTAGACTGAATATACTTTTCCTAGCTGATAGGTGCTGAACAATCTAGAATCTTTCAGAACCTCATCATTGCTATTTCCTAGAAAATTATCAAGATGTTGTTTGAACTTTTAGTTGAGGAAATTCAGATCTTAGCATCTATATAATACTAGATTAAGCTTATGTTCTCCATAGAAAATACTCAAATGCTCTTCCATACTGCTGCTGATGCTTGGATTGGTATAGTTTGATCTTCTCCATGGGATGCCCTGGTCACTAACTCAAGGCATACCTTGATGAATATACTATAACTCCCTCCAGGTCCCAGCCCTCTGATGTAAAATTCCCTGTATAAGCCTGGAAGCAAACTTCTTCCACAGCTTTATGGAATTTATGAAGTCCGAGGTGAACGCATATATATTTATATATAGTAGTATATATAATATTATATGTGTGTGTGTGTGTGTGTGTGGATTTGCCTAACCAAACCTCACCGATATACTGGTGGTTTATTGATCACACAAAAAGACAAAAAATTTGTACATAATCCCTCTTAATTTTTCCTGGCTTGAATAATGAAAAGGTGTATATTTTCTTTTGTTTGGATCATATGTTATAAAACTTCTACGACACAAAAATAATCCACAAGGTACTGCCAGTGGGATACCTTCTTACATACTTATTGCAAAGCATCAATCCTTAAACTCATGAAAAAAACACCTAATAATCTATGCTTTAAGAACACAAAAAACAAGGCATACCCCGTACCGTACCATGATGTATAGCATGGCACACAGCGCTATTAGTACTTGTTAATTACACCAATGATGATTAATTAGCAAAGTGGGGTTCTAAATAAATGCTTGTGTGTGTGTGTGTGTGACGCAAGCTGGTCACCAAACACCATTTTGTAACAATATAAAATTTTATAAAGGTCTCAACATATTCTTCAATCGACTGGTTAATCAATTCAGAATAAATTATAAGGTTTGATTTGTTAGTAGTCCACGGGTTTGAATTCTACCCATTACACTTACCCGGTTAAAAGTTTTGTTAATTGAACATTAAATACATATAAAACCAATTTACCTAATTATACTTATTTTGAACAAATTACTTTTAAAATTAATTAAATTACCAAAATCTTCCATCGGCTATGGTGATTTCACCACATTAGTCCTCGATTTTCAATTTCATCCAATAATATCCTTAATTATTAAATATGTACATATTTAGTCTTTTGAAGGTATTGTTTCGTCCAAATTTTTATATATTTTAGTCTCCTGGCCGGAGAACTTTAAAAAGGTACAATTTTGACAATCAAAAACATTATTGCATACTGGCACACCGCACTTGGATAGCGCTAACTATAAATAATAGTTTCAGTCTCCTACTGAAAGTTTTTGGTTTCGTCCCTAATTTTTGAATAAAATTAAAAGGCAAGAACTAAAGTAGTGAAATCAGCGTAACCGATGAATCATTTCAGTAATTTACTTAGATTAAATACCATTTATATTAAGGAAAAAAGTTAGAAGTAGGTGTGATTTGCATTGCAATTAAGTAGGTGTGGAAGAAGATAAGCCACTTATAATAATTGATTATAGAATGAAATATATATGGTGCATGCAATGTATATATTTATATTAGAAGCTAGTTGGATCCAGTTAAGTATAAGGTAGGGTGGGTGGGTTGACAAGAAGTTAGATAGGAATGGAGTTGTGTGATGATAATGGTTAAGGTAGCTAGCAGCATGCAGCTAATAAGGAATGCTAATTTAATTTATGTGACCAAATTGGGAGGACAATGATGTCCATGTATCATTATCAACCCACAACTTATTGTGATTTAACATTATATTCTTTCTGCTGCAATTATATATCTTCTTTAATTTGTCTAGCTTCTTCTAGCCTAGCTTGCCTTCCTTCTCAAGTTTCCTTTTTTAGCTAATTAAACACAAATTAAATGCCATTTCATTAGCTAATATTAATTATTTGACATTTGATTGATAATTATACTTTGCCATAAAGATGTTGATCCAAAAAATACTAGTTAACTAGCTACATATGACTACTAAAAAATAGGATTTTTGATCATTAAAAAGTGGTCAGAAATCTAGAGTTTGTGATTAGATATTGAGTTTCTGACCAACTTCTCGGCCGCTTAATTTGAAGACCCAAAAAAATTCTTATCAATAACACCGATAATCAACCCAACACAAGTTGTCAGGAAATTTTTTGTTCACTTTTTAGTAGTAAGAAACAGAAGATTTTCTAACAAAGTTCAAATGTAAACAAATATAAAGCGACAATAAATACAATTCTTATTTAACTTCTTTGTATTGTGCATTGTTTTAGTATATTTTTTGAATGCTAGCTACTGATTCTATTACAATGTAGTATCTGTTCATATACTTTCTCAACCTACTGAAACACAAAAAACCAATAACGCCTCCGCTGAGACTCAAATTTACAACCTTCCAAATGGAAGTCCAACTTGGATACCATTAGGCCACATAGTCCTGGTATGTTTTAGTATATTTGGTTATTCATTTTTCTTTTAATTGAAACAATGAATTATAATTTAGATCAGAGTTACGTTGCTCAATGAAATTATGCATAAATATTTTAAACCCAACGTACATCACCATACACCAATAGATTCACAAATGCAAATGAGAATCCATCAGACACATCTCAACTAGTTAATCAATCCAAAATAAATTTATAAATTTGCCTTTGTTAGCAAATACATGGTGCATGCATTGTATAGGTTCAAATCCACTGATGACAAAAAACTTTTAAAAATAAATAAAAAATAAAAAAGGTTTAAATTTAATCTTAAATTCAAGGTTCAAATTACTTACAAATGCGGATGAAATTATACTTCTTTAAATCTCACACAAGTAAGTGAAGTAACAAGTAGGTTATTACATCGTGTTTAATTTGTTATTTTAATTCACTACAAGAAATATTAAATTTACCAACAAAAAATTCATACATAAACCAATGAAATCTATATATGATATTCAATTTAGTAACTGAATTACTTTCCATAAGTAAATCAATGAATAATTTACGCAAGTATTTAAGCTATATATACATTTAGTAGGTAATTAACTGTTTCCTTGTTGTGACTTATTCAAATCATTCATGAAAGTTAAACTTCTTCTCAAAAATTTCTATTACATTCTTCAAAAAAAAAAAAAAAAAAAAATACCATAACACTTCCATGTCAGCTCAACCGTGCAAATGACAAAGTAAGATAAGTTTCAACAATGTTGACACCTACCTATATAGCATGGGTTTCACTCAATTTCACTAAGAGGGTGTGTTTAGAAATTGAAAAATAACTTTTGAAAAATGTATGTTTTCTAGAAAATGAGTCATATATTTTTTTAAAAATAATTTTATTTTTCAGTGTCTGATTGCATATAAAAAACAGTCTTGGTGTGTTTGGTTAATTTTCTGAAAAATGAGTAAAATTGTATAATTAAACATTTTAATTGTTTTATTTAGAATATAAAAATATTAAAATAATGTTATTTATTAAAATTAATTTATAAAAAAAAACTATTGTTTTCGACGGGTAAACCCGATAACCAGAGCTGCTCTGATTTCCGTTGTGAAAACCTAAGGTCTGGTTTCCGCTGTGGAAACCCAGAGCTATGGGTTTTCGCCGGAAACCAAGGTCAGAAACGATTGTGAGGCCTGTGAAAAATGACTTCTAGTGACTCAATTTTTTAGGTACATTCAAACACTGAAAATTCAAAAATCATTTTTTAAATTTTCAAACACACCCTTAAGACACGTTCTGTTATTTACCTGGCCTCTTCCACAAGATTTTAGAGATGCGGTGAAAAATCCCTTAGAGTTGGGTCTGACCTTTTGTAGAAATAACATATTCATTACTTAAAAGGAATCATACCTATCACACAACAACAAAATACTATATTTTATGTTACTATCGGATGCATGGTTAACATTCAGACAAATATCTCCTTGCCCTTGGTCGTCTTCTGCTGACCACAACTTTGGGCCCTCCTTCCAACCATCTCATACCCCATAATAATTTAAATAAAGAACTATTTTTCATTTGCAGAAAATTAGTTAAATTGTAATTATATTAATCCACATCATTTAACATAACATTTAATAACATTTAATATATGTAATATTATCTTAAATACAAATTAGCTTGAGCATGGTACGAGCTTAAATTAAAGGTGAGTGCCTCTTACCGTTAGGACATGATATCTCATAGTCTGACCAAAAAAAAAAAAAAAAACAAGGAAAGCCGTTTAAGAGACTGTATGCGAATTCTATTTCATATGAACACAAACTTATTTTTTAGATCAAACTGGAAGGGAACACCCGGTAATTACGTATATGAGATTATGAGGTCTCAATTTGACGCAAAAAACACACACTTATTTAGTTATGTCTCTCAATTTGTATTAATTAAATAGAAGAAAAATTGATATTTGAAACTAATTACAAACCAGAAAGTAAGAAATAAGGTGATAAGTGGCTCGAAACAAACACTTTATTTGAAATTATAATCAAATGAAAAAGTGTCAAATAAATAACTTAACTTATATCTTTTGTGCAATTAGGTCATGAACTTAAAATATGTGTAATTGAATCATCGAGTATAACACAGTGTATTAGTTAGGAGGAAAGATTGAAATATTTTATACTCAAATTGTACCCAAAGAAAAAAAAAATTAAAAATGTCAAATTACACATAATTTTACTTGCTTAATGACTTAATTATACATGTTTGAATTTCACTTTGTCTTATTGCACAAAAGTTATAAGTTTAGTTGCTTAAAAAGAAAGAAAAAAAAAACACTAAGAAGAAGAAAATTAAAGAAAAAACAAGAATGCCCTTAAAAATTATGATGAAAATTAACACTTACATTGACGAATGGAATTACAAGAAACAAAAGGGACAGCCTTGATTAAGATAATATAATTACCCATAAATTCTCTTATAATCAAGAGATTAAATGTTTAAAAATGGGTTAATCCTTGCCACGAACCCAGCCGGCCGCCGGCGAATGAAGTCTGAAACACACTGCCGATCAGCCAAACTCGCTCTCTTTCCATTTTTCTCACTATTTCTGCTTTCGATTTTCTACGGTACGAATAAGCAATTCATTGAACTTTTTTTTTTTTTTTCTTTCCGAGAAGAGGAATTTACAAACTGATTGTATATACCATAAGAACAATAGAGCCGAGAACATGGGAATCCGCCTCCTCCGCCACTTGACGACGGTTACAAGCCGGCCCGGCCCAATCGCCGCTCAACACGCGTAGAAATCCACCAACTCATCCAGAGATTCCGGCTGGGGATCCGCATTCTCCAGCATCCACAGCAGTGTGCTCGAACAGCACGACTTCGCAGCCGACGACGGTGACGGAATCGCCCGCGGTCGTCGCCGGAGCGGTCCACCAGCTCGCGGACCAGCGGATGTTCGATGACGCTCGAGCTGACGAGGTACCGGCGGCGAGATTTCCCGACGTAGACCGGGCGGAGTCCTTGGAGTAATCCATTGTTATTGTTATTACTAGACTCGTCGTCGGAAGAGGCGTTGGCGGCGGCGACCACGACGGAGCTCCCGTTGCCGCGGCGAGCTTGAAGGACTGCATTTTCTTCAGTACGGATTTGAGCTTCGTGAGCTTTCCACCTTTAGCCATGGCGATCGAACAGAGGAGATGGAGAGAAGAGAGAGAGAGAGAACAGAGGGGTTTTAGTCTGGGTTGAGAAGAGAGAGGAAGGAGTTTGTATATAAAGCGGAGGGGTGAGGGGTAAAATGGTAAAAAAGCAGGACGCAGCGGTTACATTTGTGTTAGTTAAGCAAGCTGGCCCATGCAAGTCAGTAAAGCAAAACCAGCTGCGGCTTTTTTCCGGTTTAAACTATTCCGGTTCACCCGAACCTGCGAAATTTACGGTGATATCATAAAATACTCGTTGTGCTGACTAGATAAAACGTGTTTCTGATTAGATAACAGTGTTCGATATTAAAATACTCATTGTGCCAACCAGAAAACAACGGGTTCCTCGTTAGATAATTGTGTCTTTTATGGTGAAATACTCATTGTGCTGACTAGATAACAGTGTTCGATATTCAAAATACTCATTGTGCCAACCAGAAAACAACGGGTTCCTCGTTAGATAATTGTGTCTTTTTATGGTGAAATACTCATTGTGCTGACTAGATAACAGTGTTCGATATTAAAATACTCATTCTGCCAACCAGAAAACAATGGGTTCCTCGTTAGACAATTGTGTCTTTTATGGTGAAATACTCATTGTGCTGACTAGATAACAGTGTTCGATATTAAAATACTCATTGTACCGACTAGAAAACAGTGGGCTCCTCGTTAGATCGATAATTGTGTTTTTTAATGACAAAATACTCATTGTGCTGACTAGATAACACCGGGATTCTGACTATATAATAATGAGTTGTAGGGATTTATAGCTTGGTTAGTTGGCGATTGTGCCTAAACTTAATTATTAGAGTAAATTGCAAATGTTATTTTATAGATTGTCATTAAAAGGAATTGAACTCTATTTCTTGTCTACTTGATTAACTTGTTCATATTATTAATCACTTGGATATAACTCAGTTGAAAGTTGAGTTGGATTTTGTTGAACCATATTAAGAAATTGTTACAATTTCACAACCAATATGAAATATTGAGATTAAATTAGATATGCAATTATTAAATTTAAAATATTTGATTATAATTAATTCACATACAATCTTTAAATGTCGTTCGATACATATTTCTTAGTTAATTTGATATAATTATTTGATTATTACTATATAACATAAATGTAACAGACTTACATGAATGTTCAATAAATATTTCTTAGTTAATTTAATTAGTAATACAAATGACACGAAATTGATTATAAATGTTATGATTTTTTACAATACTGATCGGTATTGATATTGATAATTACAGAGTATAAAATATATATAGTATTTTCTTAATTATAATTAAACATATATCACCATAGATTATACTGGTAGCCATTATAATAAATACTGTTGTCAGGTAAAAAACTACAAACCAATTCTAGCCATTGATTTGGATGATCAATGACGGTAAAGTAAGGTAAAAAACAGTGATATTTTGATAAATATTTTAAACTTAAAGTTCATCTTACATTAATATGTAAGGGTGCAATGTATTTTTTTTAACGGTCCAGGTCCACCCGGTTCATTCCGAGAGGCACAGAAGCTGGCCCAATGGGAATCGTCACATGTGAGAATTGAGCTCGATTCTCCCCCACAAAGAGAGCTCATTTGCCACTTGAGCTACCCTGTTGGGTTATGTATTTTTACATATTAGCGATTGCACTTGTAGTTATTACACACGATACATTTTTAAAATTTAAATTTTTAGTGTACATTATATTACATATTAGAAGTTGCACTAATAGTTGATACTCATTGCACATTCGTGATTCTCGTAGCAAGCATGGTTCTTGTGAGCATATAGCCATTAATGTGCAATCCAACTATCAGCTTAGGTTTTTAGTTGAAATGGAGCACATGCTTCAATTTGGTATCAGTGCCATGAGTTCGAATCTGAGCGCCACTCATAAGCGACTACGATTACCCGGTTCACATATTGTTCTCACCAGAAGCTGCGCTATCTATTAATTTCAACTTACATTGTTTGTTATTATATGGCAGGACGAATTAACTCACCTGTTTTGACAACTTTATAATCAAGTTAAGTATCCGGGGAGAGTTAGTTGAGATGGAGCACATGCTTCAATTGTTCTCACAAGAAGCTGCGCTATCTATTAATTTCAACTTACACTTACATTGTTTGTATTATATGGCATGACGGATTAACTCACCTGTTTTGACAACTTTATAATCAGGTTAAGTATCCGGGGATCGTTAGTTGAGATGGAGCACATGCTTCAATTGTTCTCACCAGAAGCTGCGCTATCTATTTAATTTCAACTTACATTGTTTGTATTATATGGCAGGACGGATTAACTCACCTGTTTTTGACAACTTTATAATCATGTTAAGTATTGATGGATTGTAATATAGAGTATCAAGAAAGGGTAATATATATGGAATCAACATAATAATGTAATTTGTAATCCTGTACCCAAGATATTAGTCTAATGGATGAGAAATTTCACTTAAAACTTGTTTCTAGTGGCATAGCGGGGTTTAATTATTGGCACAAACATTAGATGTTTGCTTTGAATTGGGTCTCTTTATATGCATAAGTGTACAATTTGATGTTAAGTTTCAAAACTAGATGGACTCAATTTTTTTTCTTATGAGTCTGATGGTGCATGAATTTATGAGGTCAGTATATAGTCGGGTGAAATAAAAAAATTCAAAAAACAAGTTAAAAAATAATAATAATAATAATCTCATTAGTGTTGGTCACATTGACTATTTTGCCCCCGCAATGAATCTCCATGCCCCCAACGCAATCCACCGCAGCATGCCCTATTGCAATGCAAGTTTCATCAAAAGTTCATCCATCACATCATTATCTACACACCTTTTGTTCTTTACAATACTCTATTATAAAACAAAAAATACGTGCACTTATAGATTATAGGGAGAAAGTTAAAAAAAAAAAAAAAAAAAACTAAACAAATAAACATCGGCACTAAAAAAGTGAATCTGATTGTTCATAGTGCACTAGGTAGACATCACGCATCAATGACCCCTAATCTGACAATGGACCACAAGGACAGTAATCAGTCTTACCCATAATTAAATCGACTCTGAAGAAGATGCGTGGATTCTTGAATGCAAGCTAAAGCCCTAATGGTTCTACTCAATTTACGTTCAGCACTTCCAACTTGATAATTCTGGATTAGCACGAGAATCTACGCCAGATCCAGATAAAAAGAACTAGAGCAATAAATATATACAACAGAACAGAACCAAAGACACTGTTCTCGCCAAATTTAGAGCACACTCCTAACGTCTGCAGGGGCCAAACTCACGGCAGGGCAATCCACTACGATCGCATCAACAATGAGTATAAGGAAAAGCCATTACACACTACGGTCTACCAATACTACTACTCCAGCGTATCCTTCATCATCAACAAAAACGTAAAACGTGCATGCCAACCTTCACAAAATAATTAGGCCTGACATCGTGCAAACTTATAACCTTTGTTATTATCAATCATCAGTTTGGTCAAAACTTCGACTATGATTATCCAACCAAAACCACGCACGCTCTTTCTTTCTCCTAAAAAAAAGATTAAACATCCCCCCAACTCCGAAGGACGCTCCACACCTTTGACCTCGACAGAATATTCCGAGATGATGTAAATTCAGGGGTGGAGTCAATGATTCAGCAGACCAGAGTTGTTCGTCCCCCATATTGCAGGCAGAATTATCACACAAACTGACAGGGTGAGCACCAAACCAGCAACCCACATTAGCCAATCCTTGACCAGCGCCTTTCTCATTTAATCCTCCTTACATTAATTCCTCACTGTCCACTGTCCTTTTTGGTTCCGGGTAAACTTTTTTCAAACTTTTGGACCCCGGCCCCCCGGTTTTTTTTTTTTTAAGGGTTTTTTTCTTTTTTTCCCCCTGTCACGCCACGTAAATTCCAATCAAAATTTGGGACTTTTTTTTTTTTTCTTTTTTTTTGTTTTTTTTTTTCCCCTATTAAAAAAAAATCCCACCACCCTTTCCAAACCTTAATTTTTAAAAACAATTTTTTTTCATTTTTTTAACTAAAAAAACAACTGCCGTCCTACTTTAAATTCAAGAATTTTCCCCCTTTTAAAAAAATCTTCAATCTCTTTTGCCAAACAAATTTTTTTTTTTTTTCCTTTGGTCCCACTTTCCCAAGCTTTTTCTGATGTTTGTTTTTTTTTTTTCGTTGTTTTTTTTTTAATTTTTTGGATTTTCCCCCCACAATAAAAAACCAACCCCCCTTTTTTTTTTTTCTTTTTTTTTTTTTTTCTTTTTTCCCGTTTTTTTTTTCTTTTTTACCAAAAGCAAAAAAAAAATAAACCAAAAATAATTTTTTTTTTTTTTTCTTGAAATACGCAAACCTTCCCCATTTCCCCTGTTTTTTTTTTTTTTTTTTTTTTTTTTTTTTTTTTTTTTTTTTTTTTTTTTTTTTTTTTTTTTTTTTTTTTTTTTTTTTTTTTTTTTTTTTTTTTTTGTCCCCCCTTACTTAATAATTTTTTATTTTTTTTTTAAATTTAAATTTTTAACCGTTAACCCAAGCTTATTTTTTTTTACAATTTTTTCAAGTTAAAATTTAATCTGGAAATTCTTTCCTTCCTTCTCTTTTTTTTTTTTTTTTTAAATTTCTTTGAAAGTAAAAATACTTTAAAAAATTAAAAAATTTTTTTAAAACATTTTTTTAATTTTGTTTTTTTTTTTTGTTTGGGGTGGAAAAAAAGCCACCCTTTCTTGGTGATCCAAAAAGAAAAAAAGTAATAAATTTTTTTCTTAAAATATCAAAAAATAAATATAACAAATAAATTTTTTTTTTTTTGTTAAATGGCCGCAAAATCCTCCAAAATTTTTTTTTTTTAAAAATCAATTTTTTTTTATAATTTTTGGAATTTTTTTTTTTTTTTGAAATATATTTTTTTTTTTATTAAAAAAAAAAAATTGATTTTTTTACCAATTTTAAGTGAACTTTACTTCCAAGTTAAAGCCCTAAGTTAAAATTTAAAAAATCAAAACCTCGCCGAAAACTTCAAAAAACTTTTCCAAAATTTTTTGTTTTTTAACTTTAAACTAACTCGAAAAACTTTCAAAAAACCTCTTAAAATTCAACAACTTTTTTAAAAGTTTTTTATATATCCAAAACACTTCCCAATCAAAATTCAATAAATTTTTTCAAAACTTTTTAAAACTTTTTGCCTTTTTTTTCAAAGTTTTAATAAATAATTCCAAACTAGTAGTTGGAAAAACTAGCGCTTTTAAAAAAATTAAAAATTTTTTTTTTTTTTATTAAATTTTTTTTTTTTTTTCAAAAAAAAACTTTTTTTTTTTACTTTAACAGTTTTAAAAATTTTTTTTAATTTTTTATCCTTATATATCAATTTTTTTTTTATACGCTGAAAAAAAGCCAAAACAAAAAAAAATTAGCCTTTTGTTTTGTTTTTTTTAAAGTTGAAAAAAAAAAAATTATTTATTTTTCTATCATTTTTCTCTTTTGCCCCAAAAAAACCCTTTGGCGCCTTTAATGGGGCTTTTTTTGTTTTCATATAATATGCTAAAAACATTTCCTAAAAGGAAACACAAAAAAAAAAAAATTTGATTTGGTTAATTTTAAAATCAATATTTTCTTTTTTGTCTTTTTTGCCATGAAATAATTGATTTTTTTTTTTTTTTTTTTTTAATTGTTTTAAAATTTGGATTTGTTTTAATCCGTAAAAAATGAATAATTAGGAGGAAACAAAAAAACCATTTTTTTTCGAATGATTTTAAAAACAAACGGTTAAAACAAAAATTTTCAATTTTTTTGCAAAAAAAAATTTTTTACAAAGAAAAACGTTTTTTTTAACGTAAAAATATTTCAATTTTTCCACTACAATTGCAAAAACATACCACACCAACCAAACGCTTTTCCCACCAAAAGAGGCAAAAAAGAAACAAAAATAAAAATCAGAGATGACGGAAATTTTAGAATTATTTTAAGGAACCGACCCGCCAAAAACCGACACGCCGAGCAAAAAAAATTGCGCGGGGCCAACGAAAACGGGTTTTTTTTTTTTTCCCCGCGGGGGCGGCCGCAAAAAACCGGTAACCCCCCGCCCCGGGGGGACCCTTATCGCCAAACGTGGGCCCCCGCAACGGAGGCCAAACGTCAAGGGGCCGGGCCGGCCTTTTTCCTTTCCAGGCAGGCCGGCCGCACCTCCTAGTTGGGGGCTTTCGGCCTGGCCCCCCCAACAAAACACCGGCCCGGTCCCCGCAAAAAGACCGGCGCGGTCCCAAAAACTCAGATTCTAACCCACCCCCCCCGCTTTTTTTTCTTTTTTTTTGGGGGGGTTTGGGCAGTTAAAAGGGGCCGGGGGGGGGGTTTTTTTTTTTGGTATAAAAAAACCCCTCTCAAATTTCTTTTTTTTGGTCCAAGTTTTTTAGGACCCAAACTTCCACCTTTTTAAATCCTTTTTTTTTCGGACAATAAAAACTTTGTTTCCCCGGTACTTTGAGAATTCTTTCTTGTAAATTGAGCCAAAAGAAATATTTTTTTACGGCATTTAAAAATGCAATTTTAATTACGGTCTTCCAACGGCCCTTTTTTTTTTTTTTTTTTATAAACGTTTTTTTTTGTTTTAAATCAATTTGTTTTTTTTACTTTTTCCGTTTAAAATTTATCCCGAGGTTTTTTTTTTCTTTTTTTATTTGATTCGGGCAAAAATTACCCCCCGTAAAAAATTTTAAATTTTAAAAAATTCCCATCAAAAGAGGTTTTTTATTTTTTTAAAATTTTTAATGGAATTAATCCATAAACTTAATGAAAATTTAATATTTTCTTTTTTTTTTTTCCCCCCTAAAAAAAATTTAATTTTTTTTTTTTTTTTTTTTTTTTTTTGGAATTTTTTTTTCCAAACTTTTTTTTTGAATTTTAAAACGGTTTTTTTTTTTTAAATCTTTAACTTCAAAAATTTTCTTTTTCGGCTTTTTATAAAATTTTTTTTTTTTTTGCCTTTTTTTAAATTTTTTTTTTTTTTTTAATAACATTTTTTTTTAAAAAGTTATGAAATTAAATGCACAAAATTAAAAATACCAACACAAAATGAGTTAAAACGAAGTAAATAGAGAGGTTTTTTTTTAAGGAATTATAATATTGAAAACAAAAGAAAGTAAAGAAATTTTTTTAGGAAGGTTAAGAATGTTTTTAGTTTTTATTTGGGCTTTTTTTTTAAAAGTTTTTTTAAAATTTTTAAAAACCTAATATTGTTTGTTGGAAATTTTTTAATTGTTTTGGGGGTGATCCATTATTTGTTGTGAACATTTCGATCCATTCAAATTAAATTGGGTGTTTAAAAATCAAAAAATAAAATTTTTTTGGGGGTTATTATAGTGGTAAAAAAATAAGTTTTTGCCTTTTTTCCAGTACAAAAAAATAAATGGTTATTTTTTTTTTTTTTTTAAGTATATAAAAAACATGTACATTATAATTTAAGGGGATGTTTTAAACAATTTCATTTTTTTTTTTTGGTTTGGTACTTTGGTGTAAACATTTTTTTGTTAAAATTATTGTAAAAATAATGTAAAAAATTTCAGTAAAAACAACAAGATAATTGTTTTACAATTTTAATATTATTTAAAAAAAAATTGGTACTTTTTTCCGTTTAATGGTCCCCACAAACAAAACAAAAAAAACTGTATTGGAACCATATTAGTTCCCCCAATTTTTTTAACAATACCTAACATTTTTTTGCCCCATTAAAAGTCTTTTCCAAATCGTTGTTTTGTTTTTGTTTCAATTTTAACACACCATAAAACCATTGTCAACATCCACAAATTTTTTTAAAATTTTAGAGGCAAAAAAATTTAAAAAATGAATTTAAATAAAATAAGAATTTTGAAAATCTTTAATTGAGAGAATGACTTTAATTTTGACTTTTTTTTGAAGCTTTCTTTTTTTTTTAAATATATTGGGGAATTTTTTTTTCTTAAAATTAACAATTAAGCTAAAAAATTATTGCAACGCCAAACATTTTTATTATTTTTGGTTTTTTTTTGAGAAGCCCTTTTTTTAAATTTAAAAAATTTTGAAAAATTCTTTTTTTTTTTAACTTAAATAAAAAATTCATTTATTAACACTTTCAACAAATACAATGTCTTAAGGAATATACCCATTTTTTATTATTTTAAGTCGACAAGTTTCAAAAATTTAAATGTTTCCCCCGTCGGATTATTTGTCAATGTTTTTTTCAACAACAAAACTTTAATATATGAATGCATTTTTTTTTTTTTTTTGTTAAACTTTTATTTAATTTCTTTTTTTTTTTTTTAATCGAGGGTATAATACGAAAACAAAAACCAATGATTTAATATTTTTATAAATCAAAAGGTTTAAAAATAAAATACGGAAACAAACACGAAATTTTAATTTTTTTAATTTTAAGGTTACGAAAGACTTTTAAAACTTTTTTATTAAACTTTTTTTTTGTCTTGCAAAATCAAAAAAACAACCCCAAAACCAAAACCTTTTTTAAATAAAAATTATAAGTTTTTTGTTTTTCGAAAAAAGTGGGAACAGAAACAAAAAAATGTGCAACCGCAAAGGAGTTCCGCAGCCCTTCTTTTGGAAAATTTTGAAAAATCTGCTTTTTTTTTTTTTTTTCCCTTTTTTAAAAATTTAATTTTAATTCCCATCTTTTTAAAATTAACTTTTTTCCGTATTTTTTTTTAATTTTTTTAGTGTTAAAATTTTTTTTTTGGTTTTTTTTTGAATGGCTAGTGGGAAAAAAAATAAGTATCAAATTTTTCAATTAAAATTAAAATTTTTTTTTTAAATTTCTAAGGTAAGCAGAAATTTTTTAGAGGTGGGTTGAATTTGGTTTTTTTTTTTTTAAACTTTAACACATTCGGTGCAAAGGGGGACATAAAGGAACAAAAGGAACCCAGCGTGGGGCGGAAGACGAAAAAACGGTCACATTAAAATTTTTTTTTTTTTTAAATTTTTTTTTTTTTTTTTTTTTTTCAAAAAATTTTTTTTTTTTGTCTGATCAAAACAAATTTTCTTTTTTTTTCCCAATTTCATTTTGATTTTTTTTTTTAAATAATCAATTTCCAACGAAAACTTTTCAAATCTTAAAATTTTTCAATCAAACGGGTTTTTTTTTTTTTTTTCTTTTTTGGGGCAAAATTTTGAAGCTTAAAAAAATCCAATACAAAAAAAGATTTTTTTAAATCCTTTAATTTTCCAATGTTTTTTTTCTTTTTAATTTAAAAGCGACCCTTTAAATGATTGGAACAAACACCCCACCTCTTTCTCCCCCAATGTAGATTTTTAAAAGGGTTAAAAATTCGCAATTCATCAAAGAAACTTAGAGACCCGAAGACCGTCTAAGAACCTCCTTAAGTTTTTTTACGACCAAGTATTTTTTTTTCTAAAAGTTTTTTTTTATATTAAATATTTTTTCTTTTTTTTTTGCCCCATTTGTTAGCCTAGAACTAAATTTTTAAATTAAAACAATTTAATAATTTTTTGGGGTTTTTTTTGGGGGGGAAAAAAAAAATTTTTTTTTTTTCCAAATTATTTGAATTGAAAGTTTTTGGAGGGGTTTGGATTTTGTGGAAAATGCTTTTTGTTTTTTTTGTTGGTTCATTTTTCTTTTTCTTAAATTTAAAAACAAAATTTAATTTAAAATAAAAATTGTTTTTCCCAAAGACGAAACCTTTTTTTTTAAGAATTCAAATTAATTTAAATTCCCCTCCCTTTAATTTTTTGGTTCTTTGTTCCTTTAAAAATCCTTTGAATAGTTTTTTTGAAAAATCAAAACAAAAGCAATTTGGGGCCCCCTTTTTAAAATTTTTTATATCCGTGGGTTAGGCCCTTTTTTTTTTTTTCAAAGTTTTGGTGTGGTTGTTTTTTTTTTTTAAAGGTTTAAACCCAAAGGGTTAAGTTTGAAAAAAATTACTTGATTTTAAATTAAAAATTTTTTTTTTTTAACTTTTTTTTTTTTTTTTTTTTATTATTTTTATTTAGGTTTTGAAAAATAAATGAAAGATCAAAGAAAATTAAAGAAAAAACAAAACAAAAAAAAATAAACTAAAATAGAAGAACAAATTAATGTATTTTAATTTTTATTTTTGGTTTTTTTTAATAGTTTTGTTTTTCAACGTCTAAAATTAAAAGAAAAAGCCAAAAAAAAACAAGTTTTTCTTTTTTTTTTATTACACTTCTTAAAAAATTTTTTTTAAAATTTTTTTTTTTTTTTTTTTTTGCTTTGTGGTAAATTTTAAAAGAAAAATTTTTTTTTTTTTTTTTTTTTTTCAAATCGTCGAACACAATGAATTTTTTTAATTCCCTTTTCGCTTTTGAATTTTAAATAAAAACCATCTTCTTTTTTTTTGAGATTTGAAACAACCTGCGCTTTTTTTTTTTCTTTTTTTTTTTTTTGAAAAAAAATTTTTAAGACGACTTTTTTTTTTAAACCTCAAAATTAAGGATCGAAATCCACTGAACCTTTTTTTGGACCAAAAATAAAAATGTTTTATAATGCTTAAAAGGTAAGAACCACAGGCCAATCGGTTGAAAAAAGTAAAAAACATATGGGAGTCCCCCAAAAATTTGGTCAACTAAAAAAGCAATTCCTTTTCCCCAACGTTTCCATTCAATATTTAATGCATTTTTTTTTTTTTGTAACATTTCTAAAACATTTTTATTATTGGCCCCCCAAATTGCCCAAATTCAACCCATGTTGAAAAAATTTTTTTTTGTGGAAAAAATTTATATGTTGTAATGTTTTGTTTTTTTTTTTTTTTTTTTCTTTCAATTTTTTGCAAAAACGTTTTGGCTTTTTTGTTTTTTTTAAATTTTTTTTTTTTTTTTTTTTTTTTATGTTGAATGAAAAAAAAATCAAATTTTTTTTTTTTGTAAAAATGCTTAACATTTCATAAGTTTTTTTGTTTTTTTTTATGGGAACTGAATTTTTTTGAAAAAACCTAACAAACCACAATTTTTTAAATGGAACAAAAGGGGTTTTGGCGTGGGTTTTGGGGAAAGAAATTATTTGTATTTTTGTTATGTTTTTAACTTTTTTATGTTTTTGGGTTTTTTTTTTTGTAACAAAAAGGTGGTTTTCTTTTTTTGAAAAAAAGAAAAAAAATTCTTTGGTAAATTTCCCTTGGTAAAAAGTTTAATTTGTTAATTAGCAAATTAATTGTTTTAAAAGTTTTCCAAAAAGTTAAAAATTTAACTACTTTATTTCAAATTAAAAAGTTCTATCTGAAAACCAAGCTTTTGAGTTTTTTAAAAACCCCGTTTGGCCAAGATAAAAAGTTTGGTAGCTTTTTATAAATTAATCAAAAAACATAAATAATAAACATGGGTTCCATAAATAGAATTTTCAAGAAATTTAAAGAGCTTTTTTTAAGAAAAAGAGTTTTTTTTTTGTTTTTTTCTTTCAAAGTTGAAGTTGATAAACAAATCAAGAATTGTTTTTTTTCTAAAATTTTAATTAAAATTTTTTTTTTTTAGTTTCCTTTTTTTAAAACTTAATAACCGTTCAAAAGCGAATTTTCTTTTTTAGTTTTTCCTTTTTTTGTCCCTCATAAGTTTACGTTTTTATAAGTTTTTTTTTTTAAAAGTTTACATTCAAAATAAATCAACCTTTTCCAAAATGGGCCAAAAAACCGCTCAACTTTCAGCTTAAAACCTTTTTTAAAAAACATGTTTTTTTGGTTTCCCGAGCTATTTTAGGGGAATTTTTTAAAAACCTTTTGGTTTTTGGGCCCTAAAAGGAACACTTGGACAAACTCCACCAAAAACCTTTTTTTTTCAAGCCTTTTATTTCAAAAGAAAATTTCCCAATTCTTAACTTTGGTTAAATTTTTTTTTTTAACTTTTAAATCCGTCTTTTTAAAATGGGGAAAATTTTTTTCATAAAAACAATGTCCAGCCGTTTTTTTTTTTTAAAAATTTTTCTTTTAACAACAATTTTCGATTGAAAATTTTCAACCCAGCAAATAATTTTAAACCCTTTAAATTTGATAAAAATTTTTTTTTTTTTTAAAAAATTTAAAAACTCCATAAAGGCAAACCAAATCAAAATTTGAAATTTAATTTTTTTAAAATTAATAACAAATAAATTTTAGGGTGTGGTGTTAAGATTACTTTTTTTTTTAAAAAATGAAAACAACTTATTTTTTTCAGCCCATACCATATAGATTTTCAATTTTTTTTATCACATAGGCTAATTCGGGTCCGGAAAACGCCCTTTAAAAAAAGTCCCCCGTTTTTTGCCGAAACCGAGTTTTCCGTTTCGCCCATTTTTTGGGCCGACCTAGGGTTTTTGGCCCTTAGGTTTTGGCCCCGACCGCATAATCCAACCGGAATTTTTTTTTTTTGGGTGAATTTTTTTTCCTTTTAGGGCGTTCCGGCTTTTTTTTGCCGCCTTTAAAAAAAATCCGCCCTTAGGTTTTGCCGGATTTAAAAATCGGCGCCTTTTAAGGCAACAACCTTTTTTTTTCTTTTTGTTTAAAAACACAACAAAATGTTTTTTTTATGAAGTTTTTTTTTTTAATTTTTATTTTTAGGAAAAACTTTTTTTAAAAAGGTAATCTAAAATTTTTATTTAAGTAAATAATAAATGGGAATTTGAAGATTATAATAACTTTTAACTTAATGATAAAAGTCTTTTGCCATTCAAAAACTTATTTTTTTTTTTTTTTCAAAGTAAGGTTTTTTTTTTTTTTTTTTTGGTTAAAAAAAAAAACGAATTTCCAAAAAACCAAATTTTTAAGAATCTTTTCGTGGTTTTTTTTTTTATCACCATTTTTTTTAAAACCCAAAGTTTAAAAAATTATTTGTTTTTTTGAAATCCTTTGGTTCACCCCCCCCGGCGCTTGAGTTTTTTTTTCCAATTCAAAAAAACAAAATATTGACTTTGATTATTAAGAAAATAATAAGAGTAAAAAATAATAATTTGAAAATTGAAAAAAATTTGTTTTTTTTTTTTTTGGGAAACAATTTAAAAATTACGTGGGATTTTAATCTGCCCCCCTTTTTTCACATTTTTAAACCAAAAAAAAATTTGGGAAATCACATTCTTTAATTAAAATGTTTTTTTTTTTTTTTTTTTTTTTTTTTTTTTTTTTTTTTTTTTTTTTTTTCTTTTTTGAAGGTAACAAAACATTCTTTATAAATTTGGTAAAAATGAACCTACCAATTTAATACAAAGGATTTTTTTTTTTTTTTTTTTTTTCCCCTCTTTTCTTTTTTTTTTTTGTTTTTTTTTTTTTTTTTTTTTTTTTTTTTTTTTTTTTTTTTTTTTTTTTTTTTTTTTTTTTTTTTTTTTTTTTTTTTTTTTGTTAGAGTCAAGAATTTTTTTTTTAATAAGATTTTCGGAGTCCACCTAAAAGACCCCAAAAAATTAATTTATCGAAAAACTACCCAAAAAAAAACTAAAGGTAAAACCTAAAATAACTTTTTCTTTTCCATTCTATTTTTCTTTCTTGTTGGGGTTGAACAAACAAAACTTAAGGTTTTTTTCCAAAGTTGGGTTGAAAAAAATAACCAAATTCAACCTAATAATTTTTTTTTAATTCAATTTTTGTTTTTTTTTTTTTTTAAAAGGAAAAAAAAAAAATAAAATTTTACTTTAGTCCTTTTTAAAAAACGAACCCCTTCTTTAATAGTACTTTTTGGAACACCACTCTTAAAAAATTTTAGGTCCTTTTGCTTTAATTGAATTTTTATTGTTTTAAAGACTAAACCTTTTAATTAACCTGAATTTAACTTTTTTTTTTTTTCCAATATTCCACCAAAAAAACAATTTTATTAAAATTTTATTTTTTTAAAATTAAAGAAAAAATAAAATGCCCAATTATTAAATAAATAAACCAAACCAAAAAATTTTTTCAAATTTGTCCCTTTTTTTTTCCCTATTTTTTTTTT